>JAAXCT010003652.1:0-28565 GCA_012490785.1 Eragrostis nindensis
GAGGTATGTTTGCAGTACTCCCACTCTTTCTGTTATTGCATATTGTCTTTCTATCATCGCTTTCATAATTTTACTTGATATATGTATTAGGAAACTCTTTTGAATATCTTGGCACTTATTTCTGGCTTTGCTGGAATTTCCTGAATCATGTTTGAATTATTGGCACAACTAAGCTGGTTCTCTAAAAAAACTAAGCCTGTTCTCCAGCCAGATAGGTCCCTTATTAGTTCTGCCTGTAACATCATCTTCGCATATACTTATTAACCACACGGTCAGATCGTGTTCTTCTTCTTTTATCTAAATTTAGGATAAATCTGAATCCAAATAACAGTATTAACTAAAAGTTTCTGTTATTCTTTTCTTGTTGCAATGCACACTAGCGCATTGAGTTTTGATTGGGAGCAAGAATCCTTTGAGGATGAGTTATTGTCTGCAAATTAAATGCATTAAACTGAATCCTCAGTCTATCTATTAAGAAACCTGTGCCTCCACATATTTCCTATCTGATTCACCACAGAATGATTTGTGAGGTTTACTCACTTTGTCCTGTGCTTCAGGTTGATCCATCAACAGGTGAAGCTGAGGATGATGGTGTTGACGACGAGTACCAGCTTGAAGATCTGGAAATTGTTTCTGCTGATTATATGTTGAAGGTGGGAGTCTCCAACTTCCGAAATGCTTGGGAGAGCATGGATCCAGAAAGCGAGAGGGTTGATGAGTATGGTCTTGGAGTAAGGGAGAGCTTAGCTGAGGCTGTAAGTGCTGTTATAAGCATCCTTGGCATGCAGCCATGCGAGGTTAGTCCACTTATTTTCATTTTCCGCACTACAAAATGAATGGCATGATCATCTATCAATATGCTATCTGTAACAATTTTACTTAAATAGTTTGGTAGTGGTGTGTACCAACTTGTCTGCTTGACAAAGAAAAATGGGAGCATTTAGCATTTCTCCAGGGTTTCAAAAACTTGTTTTTAATATTTTCCTGACTGGCGATCTGGCCACATTACCTTGTTACCACTGATTTTGGAACCCTTGATCGCTTCAACTTTTTTTTTTGTCCCTGGTGCAGGATTTGGCATTGTGCCTGTCATTGTGAAATTGATGATCATCTGACATCTGATTTCCTTGTGCCTTTTTGTTTGTATAGGGAACTGATGTGTTCCAAGCAATTCAAGGTCGCACACTTGTCTGCTTTCCGGAGTGTTTATCGGTAACGTAAAGGTCTTAGTGAGACTTTCATTTGGAATTAGCGCACCAAAGGAGGTAGCCATGAAGCTAGCAGTCAGATCGGATGATCCAGAGATCAGTGACAAGATCCACGAAATTGTCGCAAATGGCTAAAACACGAGCTTTAGAAGTCTTCTTTTGACTCTTTTTGTTTTGGCTTTCATACTTCTGAAAGCTCGAGGGAATTCAATTAATTATAGTGTATGTAAGTTTGGTTTCCTGTTGGATCCAACTTTTGTCGCATCTCCATTCTTCCTCAACGCTACAGAAACATTTTTTGATTGATTTGATCATGTACACTTTTCTTTAAATATGAAGGACAATATAGTATATGTAATAATATTGGAGTAAAGTTTTGTCTGTGAAACTGATCCCCTCGCCCTTCTCTTAACATGCACTAGACCACATCAAAATTGATGATAGTGCTGTTGTGCTTCGTTGTTTCATTTGTTGCGGGGTATGGTACACTTCGATGAAAGATACTGTCTGAATTTTCTTCGTGAAATGAAATGAACTGGGAGATGGATAAGCTAGTTTTTTCCGTTTGGACTGAGTCTGACTCTACTAGGCGCGCCGTTACCAACAACCATAGCCTTTTTTGAGAGGCAAATTGCGCTTTGCCTTGCGATAACAGTATTTTACCTTTCATTTTCATCCTTTCATCTCCAACAGAGTGACTACATCCTCGCTCTCCTTCCTCCCCTCCCACTCCGCCTCTCGCTCCCAGGCTTCGCCTCCGCCTCCCTCTTCGCCTCTCCCTCCCAGGCTGGGCCCCGCCGCGGAGCGGGGAGGCGACGGGCGACGAAAACGCGACAACGACGCGGCAGAGCGGGCAGGAGGCGTGCATGCGGAGCTTGCCACCGGCCTCCCCGCCGCCTATCGAGGACGGCCTCCTCGTCGTCGTCTTGGGAGGAGTGTGGGCACAGCCCTCGGAGCAGGGCGAGGGGCGGCCGCGCGTTGGCACGAGTGAGGTGGGGCGCGGCGACGGGAGCGGGCAGGCGCTGCTGCCTCGAATGCATTCGAGGAGAGAGGGAGCCTATTTTTGCATCTTCTTTCTCTTTAAAGGGTAAAATGCCTCCTTCTTTGCCTACTCTGTTGGAGATATTTTTGTGATGCACGCCGATCGCGATGCATATACAGGTTTGCCTGTGACGTTGGAGCCAGTCTTACTGAGCCCCCATTTGAGAAATTCAACGGATCCTTGGGCCAAGAAGGCCCATACGAGAAATTCAAAGCCCATTAGTTTGACCCCACAGCCACAAGACAGCCCGAAGAGTCCAATCGAGCTCCAAACCCTTCTCCGGTCTAAACCCCACCGCCGAAATGCTCCTCCGCCCTCTTCTACGCCGCGGCGCCGCCGCCGTCGCTGCGGCAGATCCCGGCGGCGTCCTCCCCACCGCGCGCACCGACCTGCCCGCATTCCTCGCCCCCTTGCTCCTCGCCTCCCGATCCTACGCCAAGGCCAAGGGCGGGGCCAAGCCGGCGTCGTCCACGTCGAACCGAGGCAAGGTCCGCGCGAAGGACCCGCGCGGCGTGGCGTCTGCCGACGACGCCGCTGGAGATTTCGCTGGTGGCGGCGGGGGCGGGGTCGAAGACGACGGCATCGACGACGAGTTTGAGCTGCCCACCGACCCGCTGCCCCCGACCTACGATCCGCGCGCTGATGTCGGCCCCGGCGGCCGGCCCGCTCTTCGCCTTCACCGACACATTCGCGAAATTCCACCACCGCGACGCCAACGTCTACGTCGACTTCACGTACGCGTCTCCTCATCTCTCTGGCCGTCTCCCCCATTCGATCGGATCCGAATGCGTGTGATGTGTGGATCTCATGGTGGCATTTCAGTGAATATTTGATGTTGTATCTGACCAAATTAGTAATCGTTACGTAGTAGTTAGTACTAATTGACCAATTAGCAATCGCATGACTTAGCATCGTGGTGCTGATCACTAATCTAGCGTAGTTTTTACTATGACGTCTTTAACTGTGTCCTGCAATATTTGATTTTATCGTTACGAATCACTAGAAGTAACATTATAATTTAGCAACCAGAAAATCATATGGTCATATGGAATTCAGATTGATTCTTTTTCATGCCTTTGGAGATTGCCTAGAGATGTAGACTTTTGTTAAACTGGTATATGTGGATTTTTCCCTGTTCAGTTTGGATGAATGGAAGGCCGTATTACCTGAAGGGTTGCCAGCAGGGATGATGAAAGAGTTTCAGGAGACGAGGCGGTGTGCTGTGATGGTGAGGAAGAGCTTCCTGGATCTTCGGGATAACTTCCGTAGGATTGTTGATCCAACCATTACTTCCAATTGGAAAGGTGTGCCACATGTTCAGATGTCTGTCTCTTGTGTGTTACTCCCTATTTAGGCAGTCTGCGATGTACGAATTTTAATACAACATGCTCTGTTTTCTGTTTACACACAAGTGAATGGTGCTTGTATGGTTTGGGTTGCTTAAGTTTTTTGTTAGCAGTTACTTCACTGGCTAGTTTCGTACGTATTCTAGTTAACACAGTCGCAACTGATAGCAAACAGCGGTCACATAAATGCTGCTATCATATACATGCATTGTGTTATCGTTTTAATGAACTGATGTACTGGTTCCTCTACTTTTGAAATTGGCATTAAAAATTAAGGTAATATGTGCCCTTACTCTAATTTAACAATATTTGCTTTCTACTCATAAGATACGCTAACAGTTATTTATAATAGGTTGCATAACTCCAAAGAGATATAATTTTCACCCAGCAGGACTAATAAAATAGGGCTAATTTCCTTACTTGTGCGCTGCTGTGATCTTTCTGAAATAAGCTCTGAGTATTGGTACTGCAAATTATGCTTTCATGGCATTTTGCCAACCAATGCCATTGAAATTAATAGAAATTACACTGCTATCAATCTATTGCCATGCAGATAAAAGTGCATTTGAAAATATTCCATTTGTATCATAATGAACCAATTTGTTTAATTTGCATCATAATTAACTCATCTGTTGAGAATCCATGGTTTGAGGCTTCTTATACAGAGCATATCATGATTGTAAAAAGAATATATATTTTTGCCTAAGATTATTTTCGTATGAATATTTCTCAATCATTTTTCCTTTTTTTTTCCAGATATCAAAAGACAAATTGTCTTGGATGGCCCCCGGAGTTGCGGTAAAAGTATTGCGCTTGCTATGCTTGTTCACTGGGCACGTACTGAAGGATGGCTGGTATTCTATGTTCCACAAGGGAAGGATTGGACCCATGGAGGATTCTTCTATAGAAACACATACAGTGATTTTTTTGATACACCAATTCAGGCTGCAAAGATAATGCAGGTTTAAGCTCTATATGATCTGTATATTTTGGTTTCCTTAGATAATGCTCCTCGTTTCTTGTATCAATATTTAGGGACGCAAATAGAATGCATCATAATCATGAGCTGTTATGCTTTTCTGTTAATGTTTCATATGTTCTGTGTAAACACTCTACATTAAGCTAGCTCGATGCTTTTCATAATATTAATTTATAGCCATCAATTTTGACAACAAATCAAAGAATGCCATGTTTGGACTGTGGTTTCACAGCATGGTGATTATCATAGAATCCTCTAATGTAACCTGAGATCAGTATATTCTTTAGTTTCTGAACTTTCTACTGAGTCCACAAAGTGGCTCTAAAGATGTGAAATTTGGGTATGCTAATTTTCATTGTTCAAAAAAAAGGTATGCTAATTTTATTTTATTTTTTAAAAAAGGTGCATGTACATGTCTTTCGTCATCAGTTCATAAACTAAGAAAATAGATCACTAATTGTTCGTCATATTTGTGCAAAGTAGTTTTTCCTATTAGAACAATGTGAATGTCATATGTTCCTTATTGCCCTTGGCTTATGGATTTTATATTAAATCCATATGTTGAATTCTAGAAAGCAGTTTTCTTTTTGTTCAATTTACTCTCCACTCCATTCACAAATCAGTGGTAATGCATACAAGATACAATCCCTAAAATGCAAACCTGACCTGTAATTCAACTGTAACATAGTATTGTTACTAAAGTACTTTCGAGACAATTCTGCATGTTTCAATTTTATATGCCAAATCTAACTGTTTAAAAGATATAGCTGCATAAAGTTTAAAAAGTTCTATTGCTTCTTGCAGGATTTTATGAAGTACAATGAAGCACGCTTGCAGCAATTACCATGTCAAAATTTGAGCCTATTCCCCTGGAGAAGGTGCTGGCGTTGGAATGATGAGGGGGGCTGACACAGTAGAAATGCCTGAAGGGTCAACATTGTATGATCTCATTCAAACTGGGATAACCAACACACATGCTTCGGTTGGTGTTCTGGTTCACCTAAGGAAGGAGCTGTCCTTGTTAAAGATGTACCTGTGTTGTTTGCCATTGATCAGGTATTGTTTGGATGTGGAGTCCATAACTGAAGTTGCTCGCTTCGACCCATATCTGATGGTTACATGGATAGAGCATGCTAATACTTTTCTTGTTCCTTTTGCAGTATAATAGTTGGTTTACATTCAGTGATTTCCAGGAACCTGTAACTGTTAGGTCCTGTCGACCGATCCATGCAAAAGAGCTCACACTGGTTAGTTTCATTGAGCTGCTTACATATATTCGTTCATTATATTCTTTTTTTGCCCTTTAAAATCTTCACTGAAAGTAGCAAACCTCTGGACATCCTTATTCTTATTTTTTTAGCTGTTTTGGTTGTGACGGTGTAAAATGGGTCATTACACTTTCGGTTTTGCCCATTTTCTTTTCTTCTGCAACCTCTAGACTGCTCCTTTTGTTGCATAACATAGGTATGATGTGGTTTGTGTGATTCGGGCTGAGATGTTCTTTCTTGAACTCCAAATTATATTCCTTCTTGTGTACCATTGTAATGCTTTTCTCCACTATGCTTGTCGGCTCCCTATACGTTGCTTACAACGTATTTGTGATACCATGGTTTATCTAACATCGGTTTCTACAGCGGTTTTATGGACTCGAAACAAGATCAATATGTGAATTATACTACTAACTTAGTTGAATATTACGGTTTATGCTTTTACACTAGCGTAGACATAAACAATATTGAATCTTAAGTATGTAATCTAATTGTTTGTTACCTCAACAGGTCAATGCCTATAGGTCAATGTTGCATAGATATGATGATCGGAGCCTTTTCGCACTCGACCGCAGTTGGCAAACTACGGCAGGAACTGCCAGATGTTCCTGCTGATGCTCGCATCATGTTTCCACGCTACAGTGTAGAAGAAGCTGAGACTGTGTGTCACACTATATGAGGTACTTCTTTCCAAAAATCAACCATAGTTGTCTTATGATAGAATTGAATTGTTCTGTCATGGCTGACATTTACATAAGCTCGCGCAGATTTCCAGCTTTATGACACCTGTGATATTTTAAGTGCTTTCTTAGTACTATAGTGTAGGCGCTTAACATTGCAGTCTGTTTGTTGGCCAGGCAAAAGATCATTCGGCGAGAGAATTTTTCGGAAGAAGAAGTGGAAAAAGATCTATTATTTATCAAATGGAAATGGCTCAGAGATGAGGTGGCTTGCTCCCTTTATTTGAGGTAGTAAACTACTGAATTGATCTATTAAGAATTCTATTTCCAATAATTTGTAATCCTATATTTGCTCATTTGAACGCGCGGGCATTTCGAAAGCAAAATATTTTCCTTCACTAAAACCCCTATCTATAAGTAATTCGTCTTGTTTGACTTCTTGCAGTTTCTTGTACCTGAAGGATCATAGCTTCAATCCCAGCTTGCTGTGCTGTTTCTTACACGGCGGCTGTCCATTGTTGTATACTTGTAGTCTTTCTTATGGAAGTCCTATGGAAAAATGGCTACCTAATCTCACTCCCAGTTTCTTTTCCCTTTGGGTGGCTCAAGAATGAACATGTTTATCTTGAATCTCGCCTCTTCAGATTTCACCTGTGCCCTGACAACATTCGTTATTTGTACTGAGTAGAATTGAAGAGCCAAAACTAAGTTTGGTGCCCATTTAAATTTATGGTGCCATTCTTAGGGATACGGTATGCAAATAATAATATCATTTGTCTTTGAGAGGTTTCCTCATGTTCAACTCTACACGTTTCCTGTCCACGTTGACACATTCGCAGTTCTGACGAATACTATTTGAGGTGTTTCGATCTGGTCGCCATGTTAAATTTACTGTCTTGCGCTTTACTGGTTACCTTTGTTAGTGTTTGTATGTATCGCGGCATAATGATTCTACCTCGGCACTAAATTTGAACGGAAGTGTTGCATGAATCTGGTTGATGTAAGTGTCTTGGGACGTTAAGAGGCTACTAGATATTCAGCGTGTTCGGCCGGCTGGAAACCAGCCGGCTGCTGCTGCTCCTGCTGCTACAGTCAACTGAATTGCTACAGTGCGCGAATCCTTTGTTACAATGTTCTCTCTCACTATTCAAACTGCAACTGCAACTGCATCCTCCAACTGAACACCCCGATTGTTGGAATATGCCTGCTGGATGGAGAAGTGTCCCGCTGGGCGGCTGCCAAGTGCCGACGAGATTGCAAGTTTCACAAAGCTGTCAGCATCATCACTGGGTGTTCAAACGGATGGGTCGTCCCCACTTGTCCGCCGCCGCTTCCTGCAGAACGGCAACGCCTTCCTCGGCACTCGGCTGCTTGTTTTGTTCGCCGCGCGCGTCGCTCTTCCTTAACTCCTCGCCCGCCTCTCGTCGTTCGTCTCCTCCATCTCAGCTCACACGCCGACCCAAGCAACGAAACTGTGCTGGCACTAGCACTGCTTGCTGTCCTGTGCCTTGTAGCTCGCGCGACGTCCATCACAAATCAATTACCACACCAGCCGCCGCCCGGTTGCGCCGCCGCCGCGCCGCCTCTCCGTACAGTCTTGCATGTCAGTCTATGTAATCTCAGTTCCCCTTGTCGTGGAAACTGAGGTGCTGACGCGCGCGGGATGGATTCTGTGGTTGGCAGGAGCCGGCCGGGAGAGGAGCTGGTCGAGCTGCTGTGGGACAACGGGCCGTCGCTGAGGACGACGACGCCGCACTACTTCTCGCCGCCGTTCCAGCCCTTCATCCGCAGCGCCGCCGGCACCAGCAGCAGGGCCCACGAGCTCAGCAAGCGCCACGGCACCGAGGCGATGGACGACGGCGTCGGCCTCCGCTGCATGGCGCCAGCAGTCCACCACCACAACGACGACGACGAAGACTCCGTGCCGTGGCTGCATTGCCCCGTCGTCGTCGTCGACGACGGCGACATCGACACGGCGCCGGCGCTGCCCCCGGAGTACCCATCCGCCGGCCTGCTGTCCGGGTACCCCCCGGGACTCGACGCCGTGCGTGTCCCGCCGACGTCAGGCATTGAGCGGCCGTCCTCCAACGGCGCGGTCGCCGTCCCCACCGCGCCGCTGGAGACCGCGGCCACGCAGCCACAGACGAACGCCGCCGGCGAGAGCGTAACGAACTTCTCATTCTTCTCACGGCCTCTGCAGCGGCCGGAGGCGTCCGCCGCCGCCGCCGCGTGCCCGAGCAACCACCCCGTCGAGTCCGCGGCAGCGCAGACTGCGGCGAGCCGGTTACGGAACACCCCGTTGTTCTCGGAGCAGAGGATGGCGTGGCTGCAGCCGCGCCACGGCCGTGACGGTGACTCATCAACACCGGTTGCAGCCAGATGCCGACGCGACGGCGGGGGTGACGAACTCGTCCGTCTGCTCCGGCGACGGCGACCGGTCCCAGGCGAAGATGACGAGCAGGCACCAGCCCACCGCGGCGGAGTGCTCCGTCAGCCAGGACGAGGTAACAGCATGTCTCAGAGCACGTTCACCATTGTTCCCACTACTCGTTGGACGTTTGGCCATTAACTGCAGGACATGGACGACGAGGCCGGCGCAATGAGGAGGCCGGCGGCGTTGAGGGGCACCATTCACCAAGCGCAGCCGCACCTCCGAGGTGCACAACCTGTCCGAGAGGGTACTCATCATCACTGTCTGCTCCTTGATACAATGCACGTCGTCTCTGCAGATTTAATTAAAGCAAGCATGCAAGTGCTCTAATTAATTAACGACGGACGGTGGCCTTAAATTGTTTGCAGAGGAGACGCGACCGGATCAATGAGAGGATGCGCGCGCTGCAGGAGCTCATCCCCAACTGCAACAAGGTCGACAAGGCGTCCATGCTGGAGGAGGCCATCGAGTACCTCAAGACCCTGCAGCTCCAGGTGCAGTTAATGATGATGATGTCCTCCATGGGCGCCGCCGCCGGGCTGTGCGTGCCGCCGATGCTCATGCAGGTGCCTCCCATGGCGCCCTTCCATCACCACCTCGGCATGGGGGCTGGGATTCGGCATCGGCGCAGCGGCGGCGCAGGCGTTCGACGTGCTCCCGCGCCTCGCCGGCGCGCATCAGTTCCCGTTTCCGGTGATGCCGCCGATGGCAATGTTGCCGCCTGGCCCCATGTTTGGCGTGCCGTTCGCTCACGTGGCCGGCGAGCAGATGGAAGCTGCGGCGGCGGCTGCGGGAGGAGCAGGCGCCGCCGGCAACAATCCACCGGTCGCCGTCGCACCCCAGGTACGTACGTAGCTCCAACAATCAGCAGCATCTTGCACTGCTCGAGCTTCGGGTTCCCCAGACACGACGTACGCTGATCAAAATCTGTTGCTACTTTAATTTCAGGGCGATCAGAACCAGAGACGTGACAACAACGAGACGCTCCATGGCTGGTGTTAGATCCATGCATGTTGCGATCGATATTGTTATCGTCATCTCGTGCTGCCTTCCTCTGGATTTGGTGGCTCCGCATGCAGTTTCAAATTGTATTTTCCCAGCCTGCGTACCGCTTTAGCTGTAGCTTGCGTGTTAGAATGCTGTGTGTGATAGTATTTCAGATGAGGTTTTTGCTCCTGGACTGTGCTCTCTGCGATCAAAGATCATATATACTCTGCATGCAAAATTGCCGTGGTGTTCTATGCAGCAAACGTCGGTTTAGGGAGTAGATTGGATGCAGCAGCAGAAGCCCTGCTTAGAGATCTCCAGCAAAGGCCCTTAAATCAAGGCCCCTACTTCTATTTTACAGGCCGGCATGGAAAAATAGAGGCCCAAAAACTTGCTTCAACTCCAGCAGTAGTGGCCTAAAGACCCTATTTCGTGTGGGACCCATTTGTCAGAGTTTAAAAAAAAAACAGAGCCGTCTCCTTCCCAGCGTTCGTTGCGACGCCGCCGCGCGCCCGCCCGCCGCGACGCCCGACGCGACGCCCGTCCGCGCCCGTCGCCCGCCCCGACGCCGCTCCGCCGCGTCCCCTGTCACGGCCGTGCCCGGCGCCGCCCGTCGTCCGCCAACAGCACGGCCCTGCCCGTCGCATGCCCCTGCCCTGCCCGCCTCCTGCTCGCCGCCTACCCCTGCCCTGCTCCGGCCACGCCGCCTGCCCCCGCTCTGCTCCGGCCGCGCCGCCGCGCTCAGGCCGCGCGAGGGAGCAACAAGGCCGCGGCATCCTCGATCGATTGATTGAAGTTTTGATTGAAGGTTTGATTAACAGCCGCAGCAACAAGGCTGGTGGGAGCAACAAGTCCAATATCAAAAGCAAGACTTTGATTCAAGGTTTGATTGAATGATTTGAAGTGATTGTGTTGTGAATTTGATCGAGTTGTGAATTTCCTGTTGTCTGCCGCTTGGAGCAATAAGTCCAATATGTAGACGCTCTAAGTTTGGCAGTACATCACTCTATAACTAAAAAGATTTTTCTGTTTGACTGCCCTGGTGTGTGTATCCAAAAAATGATGTATCTTCTGTATATTCGGCCACAAATGGTGTTGTGTCTGAATCTGTTGATTGTCAATTGGCGCATTCCAGTCAGTCCTGGTCTTTCTTTTATTATTGATTAGTGGCATTTCTTTACCTGGACTGAGTGTAACATTTTAGCTACCGACTGGATGCTGTACTGCTCTACTTTAATTCTGGATATTGTTTCTCAGTCGAGCCATGCAGTTTCTTGATCTTGTAGCTACAGTCGAGCTATGCATTTTCCTGAATTTGTGGCTACAGCAGTCAAGCTATGCAATTTCTGTTCAAACCATATGAGATATGACAACTTTGATCAGCTATGCAACTCTGAATCTGTTCAACCGCATCGGTCCTATATGCAATCATGTAGCTTATTGTTTCAGCTAAATTGTGCAAGGATAATACCTGCTAAATTGTTTCAGCTGTAACCTGTAAAAGTCTAACAATTACTATTTATGATACTTCAGGACTCAATGAAAAAAAGAGTGATAATATATTCACTTGGTTCAAACTCTGAATCTACAGAATACAAGTTCCTTTTAATGAAACTACAGATCAGGTGACAGAAAGCTTCAGAGCATCACTTCCTGCTCGAGCACCAGCAATTTTGTAACTCAATTACAGTGCATAGGTTATTGATAACTTCCCATTCTCTAATGTCAGTTGCTAGGCAACTAAACAGGGCAGAACATAGGCAATTAAAACCTAGAGTAGCATACAGATTGTTTTATCAAAACATTTGTCAACCTGCAGCATGGTCTTTTGATTCATTCATGCATCCATCAAACTCACAGTGCACTGGATCAAATTCCAGATGTTATTATACATGATAATCGTTTGGCAAAGTCACTCAATTGAACTGAAATAACAGAAGCATAAGTCACTCAAGTGAACAGCTCTGTAATTATATCATTCAAATGATTGAAATATGAGTATTTGCATTCCAGCAGGCCAATAACTCTTGTTTCAACTACTAGTTGCTGCCTTGCGCCAAATCAGAATACCAGATCACCAAGAATCAGAATACCAGATCACCAAGGGGTGCATTCAATTTTGTAAATAAAAAACTCACTGATATCACCAGTAAACTGTGGACAATATGAACTGCAGGCACTTTGAGAGAGTGACAGATTTCTCACTATTAAACTTGTCAGAGTAAACAGCTTTGTATATGAAAGTAAAATTACATGATGTTCCATTCGGTGCTAACATCAGAAAGTAAACTACCGAAGAGTATAAAACTCTCACAGGGAATTACATGATGTTCTCTTGAGCATACTAGCATATCCCTAAAATCACAGGGAATTTTGACCAGGTTGCAATTTGCAAATCACAATACAACATGCAGGAGTATTGTCCTGGTCTGACTATTCTGAATCATCGCGCTTCACTGTCATTCATTCTTCAGAATAAGAAGCTGTTTCATTCTACAGCCAATCACGACACGCTCCCATCTCTCAGATGATGCAGCTGTCGTCCGCAGGAAACACCTCTGTCTGGGACTCACGGTGTGAACAACCATGCCCCTGCGGATGTCCTCGAGATCCATCTAAAGTCTGTATGATCCGCACCAGCTGTTCGATGCATCGCACATCTGTCACCTTTGCTGAACTGAACGTGTCCTTGTCGAAAACCTCCTGCAGGAAATTTACAGCTGTCATTTTAATTAGTTCAAGTGCCATTCATCAGCTGTCATTTCAGTGACGTTGAATTAAGGAGATGCTAAATCTTACTACTAGCTAGATAGGCATGATAGCAACGTCAATTCTCGTCAATAATTGAAGGACAAGATGCTTATATTGAAGCATGATATGTATCTTAAATGTTTAAAAGAATGAGAAGGCCACCTGAATAATAGACGAAAATAGGGCTAAATTTTTAACACAAGTAATGTAGGCTGGATCTGAAAAGGAACCAATCACACTGGGTGAGGAAAGGATGGATGGAACACACCTCGAGCTGTAGAACCGGGAAAAATTCAACTGTGTCGAAGAAAGAGCCGTCTGTAGTAGTAGCAGCTGATGCACGGCGACGCCGTCCAGTGGCCAGTACCGTGTCACGGTGAGCAGCCGGCAAGGCCTCTCGCATGGCATCGGCTGCGGCCACGGCCATGGCGACCCTGGCGGACTGCAAATACGGCCACAGCGGACGAATCGGCAACGCCGGCGGGGAGAATTTGAGAGGACAAATCCCAACCCACACCGACGACGAGGCGATTCCCAGCCTCCTCAGCCGTTTCGGCTCGCCGTCGATGGAGGAGTGCTTGACGGTGGCCGGGATGGAGGAGTGCTTGACGGTCGAAGATCTTCTTGACGGCAGCTTGGCGACGGCGAGACGTCGGGCCTGTGCAGCACCGTCCCGGCTCGATTCAGGGCGAGGTCGGGCGCGGGCAGCGAGGGCCGTCGGGCGCCGGCAGCGAGAGCTGGCGATGGCAGCTGTCCTGGTGGAGACCGAGGGGAGGCCGGCGGGCCGGGCAGCTGCTGGTGAGGACCGAGGAGGTGCGGCTGCGGCGGAGATCCGCGCCCCTCTACGCCGCCGCGCCGGGGCTGCCTCGTCTCTTCGCGCGGCGGTGCAGGGAGCCGTGGGCGGCGTGCGGGAGGCGGGCGGCGGGGCCCGGCCGGGCGCGGGAGGCGGGCGGCGTGGCCTGGACGGCGCGTGGAGGCGGGTGGATCCAAGAAGATGGCGTGCGGGAGGAGGGAGAAGAGAGAAAAAAAAGAAAAAGAAAAGAAAAATGATGGGACCCACGAATGAGAGGGAGGATGGGAGGACCCCAGGATTGGGGGTTTGGAGATGGAGTTTGAGAGGGCATGCAAAATGAGAGCCCAAGTAGGGTCCTTGCTGGAGTTGATTTTTGGCTCAAGCTCCTAAAATAAAGTAGGGGCCCAAATAAGGGCCTTGCTGGAGATGCTCTTAGGCTCCATTTTGGAACACGATTTTATCACGAAATTGGTCTTCTTGGTGGTTCTCCAAATCCCCTCCGTTGACCGTCTAAAAAAAAAGAACTTACGAAAAGCCACGCGTGCCAACCACGAGATACGATGAGGGCAGAAGAGAGGTATCAAGTGTGCGTATGGGGGATCGCATCAGGCATATGATGTGTTGGTGTCCCCATACCGCCATATACTTACATCATGGGTGTTTCTTTCCCTGTATACCTCGTATACACCGAGTTATCGATGCAACGTCCGCCAGGTATAATATATACACCTATTTATTGTCCATGACTGACAGATCACAGTAGCAGCCAAGAAGATCATCCTGAATAGTGCTGTGTGCAAGAGGCCTTGATCCGGACGTCCTTCAGGCCAGCAAATAAAGGCCATTGCTTCTGTTTCTCGATCTGCTCATAGGATAGGAGTATTCAATCCATGGCCGGCCTTTTGTAAAGGCCTCTGCTAGTTCGCTGCTGATGGTATGAAAATTCTGACGAACCCCATGCACCCGTGTTCTGGTTTCTCAAACTGCACGCAGAACACCAGACTCCCGGGAATCATGTGCCTGATCCTGATCGAGCTTCCTCTGGCCAAAGCAAAGCAATGGAGCAAGCAAAGCAATGGAGCATGCAGCTGGCACCGCCACAGGATCCGATCACATCGCCTTAGCTTGTTGCTGTTTCGAAATGACTGGATGCTTTTCTCGCGTCAGCTACAAGAACAAGATGCCGCCGCGCCGGGGAGCATGTGCAACATCACGTACTCCGGCCGGCCTGGCGAGAAACTTCCCGTTTTTCCTTTTTCCTCATGTCGTGTGCAGACATCTGTGATCCTGCTGGTCGCCGGAGGGTTCAGACTCAGCAGCCGGTCAACCATGTCGGCGTCAGTGGTGTCGGGCCTGACAGATTCCTGGCCGCGCGTCACGTCAGAAGGAAAGGGACGAACGTCTGGTGTGGAACACCTCCGCGGTGGATGGAGCAGCCTTCCAGCTCTGACTGAAGCTCTACCTCTACACCACCACCGTCCACCGGCATAGCGGCTCCCTGGAATTGGATAGGGACTCTGCACGGCGGCCGGCGGCGGCGTATCAGTGGAAGGGGAAGGAATGAAAGGGGTTGACGGCCCATTAATGGCCCAGGAGGCTTCAAAGTCATAGTTCTTTTTGGGCTACTTTGGTAATGCCAACACGGCCGGCCCGTCATGGGCCCGCGTGATGTGTGAAATTTTTACAAATTGGTCTTTTTCAAAAACCTTTTTCACATCTGGACCCCCCTGGAAACTATATCCAGAAATGGACCCCCGAAACGGCGCCAAGTCCTTCCGCGCCGTATTAAAACTATACGGCGCCGACGCCGTATGTTGCCACGTCAGCATCGAGCGGCCTGGTGCTGTGCCGAGCTGGACTCTACGGCGCCATGTCGGTTGGCGCCATGTGTTCCAAACAACGGCGCCGCGCCATTTGGCGCCGTACCTGGGTCGCGTTTTCACGCGCCCGGCCGCGCTCCCCCTCCCTTTCTGTCTTTCCTCCACCATTCTCTCCCCGTCGCTCTTACAGAGCCACCGGCTCCGTCTCTCCCCACCTCAACCCCTCCCTATGAGATCTCCAAATGGGGGGCAAATCTTCTGAAGAAGTTGGTTAAGCAAGGTGACCCCCCCCCCCCCCCCCCCCCCCCCTCCCCCCTCCCTTGATATTTTCGTTTTGGAAGTGAAACATTTGTTGGAATTTTGGGGTAGTTCACAAGTTAGGGTTTGAGGATAGAGAGGTGAAATGTGTATTTAGTTTCAATGTTTGAAGGCAATGTAGGTATGGTTATGGCTGAATGTGGCAAATAGTGTAATAATTAGATTGATTTTTCATTTTGTATAGGTTTGTAACCCTAATGCAAGATGGGAGCACCCGAAAGATGTTAGTGTGGTAACTAATTCGAATGTATTATTTAGGTCGGTTATAGTAGATTGTTTGCTGAATGAATTTGTCAAATAGTAAAGTTGTATTGATATGATTATCGTATTTTGTTGTAATGAGTAAGAAATGCACTAATATTTGGGTTGTTTGATGTTTTTTCATTTGTAATTTAGGAATGCCGTACCCTGATAAGTATGGATGCCGAGCAAAGGTAGAATATCCTCGTGTCTTCTCGGTGGATGCAGTTGTCCCTCCACCTCCCCCGGTGCCAAAATGCGAATGTGGCGATCTCGCGGTGGTGAAGCAATCAAGGCATCCTAAAACAGCGGCACGTGCGTTCTACCACTGTAGCAGAAAGCGAGAAAGTGTTACAATGAGTTGTCATGTTAAAATAGTTGGATGCAATTAGTTTTGTAACGAAGTCTATTTGTAAATGTTTTCAGTGTGCATTCTTCCAATGGATTGATGGACCTGACAAGTATGATCCATGCATTCTTTTGTTCCCTTACAAACGTCAATCGTTTCGGTATGAACACTTCGAGAGGTGGGTGCCTCCTCCTCCGAACCCAGAACCCATGACCGACGATGAGAAGTTACAAGCTGCAAGGCGTCGGGTGAGCAATCCCCCGCTTTGTCATTGTGGGTACCGTTCGGAGCTTGAGAGCCCTCCTACTGGGTTGAATTACATCCCATTCTTTCGGTGCGCCTTGGTCGGAAGTGTAAGTCACGTTTTATGAATTTGACAATTGGTATATTGGTTGGTTGTTATGATTTAAATTTTATGGCTGTGTATGTGTAGACACGATATGTGTCCGGCTTTGGCACGTACTCGAAATGCATTCCAGGATTCTTAGCTTTCATAGCATGTAACATGGCGGGCAGACGCTCATAGGCTTCAGCCCAATCTCCGTAGCACTCCTTCAAAGCGCGTTATTTTGCCCGCCAAGCCTTTCTGTACTTAATGCGGTATTTCCATGCCAGATGGACCATTTCTATAACCCCAGCAACAGTCATGGTCGGTGCATGCTTCAGTATGTTAACAAACCGTTGTGCAATAAACTTTGATGACAACTGTTGGTGCCTCTGCACTGGTTCTGCTGTGCAGGATGTGTGGGGTTGCACAACACTAGTTATCTTCTACTTGTCATCACTGGTTTTCCTAGCATGCACGGTCCAAGGACATCCCCTACGACACTTCACAATATATCTTTTGCTCTTGTTTGAATTCTTAACAAAATAGGGACGATGGTGTTGCACGGCGTACTCAGCCAACCACAGCTTCAAGGCATCCATGTCATTAAATATGAGACCCCTCTGTATTATTTCACACCGATCAGGAGGGGGAACATCGACGTTCTCGTGGTCACCATCAGCCACGGCTCTGTAAGCTTAGCTTAAATCCCTAAAATCTGGGCTAAGAGGATCCTGGTCTCTTATAACCTTTCGCAACAGGTCTTTCTCCCAACCTGAAAGCTCCCCCACTGGACGATCATCATCAAAGTCCATGGCCTTCTCTGTCTCATAGGTCTCCATGTCACCAAGTACAACAAATCCACTAGGTCTGTTGCTGTGCTATTAATGTGATCATCATTAAGGACATGTGTGGCCTGTTCAACATGCAAGGCCATCTCCTGCGGCTGTTGAACATCAGCTACAGGTACTACTTGTGGGCAAATTTCTTCATGAACTTCTTCTACCAACGGCTCGCCAATTAACTCCGCTAATTCAAAACCATCGAACATATTCAAATTATCATGAATGCTAGTTTGTGATGGTTCCAATGGAATATCTATTTCCTCAATTGACGGTGCCGACCTATGGCCGCCGTTAGTACCTTCCAAACTATTCCTCCTTAAATTCACCATATGTACTGTCGGATTAGCCCACGCCTTCCGCACCACCAACTCTAAAGCTCTTACGTCTGAGTTCATCACAATATCAACATAAGCCTGTCATTCTTTCTCATTACCAATCGGAGCTATTATCTTCATGCGAGGTCCATTAGAAGAACCAACATCTATTCGGCCTTCAAAACATAAGTCAACACCCTTCTCTGTACATCCCTACATCTCTCTCACTAAACTTGCCAAACTAGACAAACAAGATGTCACACCAAATAAAAACACCTCTTCTCTCATTCCAACAAATTCAATACTGTCATTTTCGGTCCTCTTAACAGTACCGCCATGGTGAATCCTTGCACATTTTGCCATCTACATACATACAACAAAATTCAAATGCATGACACAATAACAAACACTTGCAAATTGACCAAATAATCGTTCATCCACAACCTACAGTCCATCATATTCATAAATCAACTACTACAATAGTTTGGCAAAAAAATTTCTATCATAAATCAACCCTATGCATTAGTCAATATTTTTCTACCACACAATTCATACATTCCAAAAAATTATTCACCATTCCCTATTCATAAGGCAACAATTCATACATTCCAAAAATATCCATGCACCTCACCGCACCTAGTACTCACTTAAATACTACAATCACCCAAAAATGAAATTAATGGACCTCAACTTACCCTAACCCTACCTTTCCTAATTTGACAAAATTCTACGTATTTAGCCAATCCCAACGAACAAAAATCTGGGAGGGGGAGGAGGTCACTGTTGGTCGTTTATACGCACCCATTTATATACCGCAAGTGGACGGTGTACATTGTAGATTTTTCCCTTAGAGTATTCCAAGGTTTATATCGAATCCACAAGGATCAGCAAGAGAACCGTGTTTAGGGTTTACTATTTCATCTAACAAATCAATCCCAGCATGAAGTACATATTGTATATACAAGAGCATGAAAAAAGGTGAAAGCGAGGGTTGTGCCGATCGGCGCAACTGGTGTGCCGATCGGCAGAGGAGCTAAGTTGTCCGAAGATTGCTTGAATGGCCTAAGGAATCTAATTAGATCACGGGGTAAGTTAGCCAAGTCTGCTAGTTGAGATCGTAACTAAAAAGCTTAGTTAAATAGCATCATAAACGGAATTACTCAATTATTGATAACCGAAGATCGGTAGGAAGAATCCCTTTCCGACGTGCCCTGTCACGACCAGTTCGCCTTAGTCGGTAGCCTCTTCCTACTCTACACATCATCTCAAAGATCTCGCATATTCCAGCGCGTTGAGGTACAGAGATAATATGCAATTATGGCGCATTACAAGATCCCAATACTACCTTAACCACAATGGAGATAGTGAGAGATTGGATCTCTCACCTCTTATTGCCACCACAATTAAGATAATATCTAATACTTAGTCGTCACTAAGCGTAGGAACAAGTGCATGTAAAGACCATAAAATCCAGGCAATCGATAATCAAAACCATTCATCCACATATTCAACCATATTTTGATAATACATAGTGCAAGATACATCACCATCTAGTAGGCCTACCTTGATGAATCACCTCTAAGCACCAGCGGTTCTTGATCTAACAACTAGAGAACATGAAGAACGGGGCAAAGCCCCGGTGGCTCTAAACTTACTAGCTGTGTTGTCCCTCTGGCGGCCGATCTCTGTCCCCGGGGCGTCCCATGGGTTATATATACAGTGGGGAGGCGTCTGGAGGCGAAAGGAAACAATTCTGCCTGTCGGCACCAAAGGTGTGCCGATCGGCATGAGTCGTTTCCAATTCGGACTTGATTTTTCCTTTTCGCAGCTCCGCCTTCCATAAATCATAACTTCCTCGTTCGGAGTCCAAATGAGGCAAACTTGGACTCTATCTCGTAGCCCTCGAAAAGATCTACAACTTTGGTATTCATTGGATCTCCAGATTCGGCCGTCTTGGTTCCCAAATATGCGATGCCAAAATATCTGTCCTGATTTGGACTCCTCTGCGCAGGTTTCCTTGCGGGGCCCATATCTCCTAGCTCCAGAATCCAAACGGGACAATCCATATATGTTCCGAAAAGCTCTCGACGAGATCTACAACTTTTCTTTACATTGGATTCCCATTAGAGCACGTCTTGAACTCAAAATCCGTGTGACAATTCAGTGCTGTTTCTGGACTGCGCGAATTGATCTTTCCTTCCGGATAAACCTTCTAGAAATCCTTAGGCATTGGGCCACGACCTTGGGCTTGCATGTTGGGTTCCATGGACGTCTAGAGGTGTCTTATAGGTGCCATGGGCTAGTGGGAAGCCCTCCTTGCATGGCGAGTCGGGCTTCATGTCGATACTTCTCATATAAGAACCATTTTGTCGTCTTTTCACCTGTTTCTGCAATATAGCACTAAACGACACTACATGTGGAATTCGTTAAGGTTAGAGGTAAAACACATGATTATGATGAGAATATGGTACGATGTTGGTGGTTTTGGGCATATAAAATGGGTACTTAGAAACCACAACAGCTCCCCCATGCTTAAACCTTTGCTCGTCCTCGAGTAAATAAATCACTTCACCCACTCAAGGAGAGATCAGCGTTGCAGTCATGTCATCTTCACTTGCATTCATCAAAGCACATATATATCCAACCCGCTTTAAGAGTATAGCACAAAAGTTTTATATTGCACCAATTCTACTACTCAAAGATACTAGTGGGGAATAGATTATGACTTAGAACCGACCACAATGATCAAATAAAGTAGCTTCAACTCTCAAAGCAGATTACTCCTCAAACTAGGCCTTAAGATGATAAAGTTTTCCAAAAATTCAGTCTCATTCATCCAAACAAAACACTCTCTTGCAAAGAATCAAAACAACACATCTCACAAATCTCACAAGCCAAACACTAGAAGTGATCCTTTCTACAAATATTTGGTGTAAGGCTTTATGTGTAGCTTGGTAGAAAAACAACTAGCAAAACAATGTAACTTAGAAATTGTCAAATCAAGAGATAATTCTACTTGGTTTTACAAAGACTTGTCAAAAAGGCCATTGGAATAACATGATGAAAGAGAGGAAAACACACGCTTTAGAAAGGTGGACATGTGCAAATGGCAAAAGATGATCTCAAGACACAAATGAAGTTCTCAAAATCGGATTGCACATGGTTGGAAGGATAGAGTTTCAGCCAATTGAATGCAATTACTTGAATATGAAGTCCACTCTTGCAATTTGATATAACACTAAACAATCTTGATCTTCCATCAACAATCTTTGAAGTCTATTAACTAGTGCTTCGGAATGTAGATGACGATCCAACTCCCCCATGCTTAAACGATGCTCGTCCCGAGCATATAGGAAGTGGAAAAAGAAGAAGCACTAGTTAAACCTTTTATTTCTTCTTCTTGACCGTCTGAAACACATATACTGATTTCTGGAGATAACAGGGGGCTATTCGCTGATTTTGCGTTTTGTGACGGTCGGCACGAGTTTCTGCCGGTCGGCACGAACCCAACTTTTCTCCGTTTTCGCCTCAAATTGATCATTTGCGCTTCAGAAAGTCTTCAGAGGTGTTTGGTGATGAAAATCTTCGTTTTGAACAAGATATCTTGATAATTTGTGCATAAAACCACAGAAATAGTGCAATGGCTCGACGAGAAACTCATATCATAGGTTGTGGACAAGGAGCTGACATCACCAAAAGAAATATGGGTTTACAGGTGGGAATACTCAGCGAAGTATGCACACATTCCAGAGTAGAATAGACAATGCTGAATATGAATAAGGCTAGAAAACAAGTGATAGTTACGCAAACGGAATGGCCAGCTTCTAAGTCTCATACCAAAAGAACACAAACTTGACCCAACTCACCAAATAGTTGCAATCTACAGGTTTATCATATAGGTGTAGCATATTTGGCTTTGGCAGGTATGATCAATGCAAGAGAGCAATATTTGCAAGGATTAGAGACATAAAACATTATAGTTTTTTTAAAAAAAATTAGGAAGGACTCAAGCTAGGTTGGAGTTTTCCTTTTAGAGAGCAAAGCGTGCTGTCATGAAGAACAATTCAATCATATGGGGTCTCTATCAAATCATCTGTCGACAAACACCACCACTAAAGCAAATAGAGTTCATAGAATTGGTGTTTAGTTCAAATTCATTAAAATTCAGCGGGGGACAATTATATGCAACGAATCATACATGCAAGTTCCAACAACAATAGCAACTTTCATCATATCTCAAGCAAGTTCATCATAAATATGTATTATTCGAAGTGAAAGCTCAAACACATAGGCGGTGATGATACAAACCAGCTCCCCTAGGTACAGTAATGATATTTGGTCACCCTAAGGTAGCTATTAGGGATATGTCACTGTCCATTTTAAATTCTAAGTGGCAAATTACAAACAACCTTTCGCATGAACAAAACGAGAAGGGTACCACATCATAAAAGAAAGCAAAATCCAAGTTGATAGCAAAAGGCAAGAGCAGCGAATGAGAAGAGAATAGGATTAGAGAAGAGAAGGAACAAAGAGATGTTACCGTCCTTTTAGTGAATTGAAGTTCAGAGCGTGCCTCCTCCATGCTTAGAATGTTGCTGAATTGCATGAGAGAAACTTGACAGTAGGGGCAACAACGGGGTGCCGATCGGCACAACAGTGGTGCCGATCGGCACAAGGACTGGTGCCGGTCGGCACCCTCCATCTTCGGCTTCGTTTCTGGATTTTCAACTCGATCATCGCCTTGTACCTGCTGTCCCATTGCTCTCTCTTGTTCATGCGGCTGTTTCTCCTTAATTCCTTCAACGTCCTTTTTTTGAAGATCAATTCTTTCATTCCTGCAAAACAATTGAAGCACACACACTACCCCCGAGGTGATGTTCGGGAGTAGAGGAATATCTACCAGCTAACAACAACTTCAAAGTTCCACTTGTGTCAATTTGATTCTAGCAGAAAATAAAATAAAATCCTAATAGGTGTACGTGTGTGCACAAGTGTGGATGCATGAAGTTAGCTATCACAATATTAGCAAGCAAGTAAGACCATAATGTTATTCCACAATTCAGTCTAAACACCATGTTCACACAAAATTGCTAAATGAATGTGCGGCCGACACAATTCTATGATCAAAGGTATTCATCATTCAGTCTTGAAACAAAGCAAACTTTGTGGAGAAAATGTTTTATCAAGTTAGCAACGAATATTAGTGGCGTAGAAACTAAACAAGAACAATGTTTACACCTAGCTCTAAGCACCATGTTTACAACTAGATTGCTAGCAATCTAAACGAAATTCTTTAACAAACAAAGTCCAAACACCATGTTCATGACTTAGCCATAGTGAAACTCCGCTGGATTAGAAAGATAGCGCATTGAAAAAGACTAGCAACCAACTAATGCAAATGATGCAAAACATAGCAAGGCAAATGAACTATCCAATGTTGTTCAACAAACAAGTATAAACACCATGTTTACACCTAAATTTGCTAAAGAAAGCTCGAGCAAAGCAATTTAATACTCATTGGGAAATTCAAAGCAAGCTATTATGAGTGATAAAGCGAATATGAACATGCAGCCAGAGGCTTGTGATCATGTTATGTGACAGCGATAGAATGCTTAGAAAAGCATTTGGGTGTTGTGCCGATCGGCAAGGGAGTTGTGCCGATCGGCACAGAGAGGTTTTGGCTCTGAATGACACGAAAAATGGGTGGTAGAAGGCTTAGGTAGGCTGAAATCAGATGGTTAAATGCATGCAGGCGGAAAAATTATGCAAATACAAAAACAAAGCAAGTGCTCACAAGTTATGCATGCAGTGAATGATTTTTGCAAACAATCACATAATGATGGTGGTCTAAAAAGAAAAAGTTAAATTAGAACAAATTAGACACAAGTGAACCAATTGAGTTGGGTAAAGCTCACATCAAAGCAAAAACTCTAGGTTGCCCTCCTAGCAGCACTAAACAATCCACACAAAAGACTCAAAAACACGGGTTGCCTCCCGAAAAGCGCTTTAGTTATAGTCGAACAGCTAAACTTCTTACATACCTGATTGTCGCGAAGCCACGGTTCTTGGTGTAAGATCCCAATGATGTCCATGCAGCTTGTATTATGCAAACTTCATCGTGGTTGACTCGTAGCCCGTCTTTATTATGTTGCATATTGCTCAATGTGTGTAAATAATATAATGCTCTTGAGTCTCAATCATGTTCAACTTCTAATCATTCGCTCATGGAAAAATCGCTCAAGCTATTTTCATTGTTGTCATCTTCGTCTCCTTCCTTAATCTTGTCATCGATAATCTGCAGCTCCTTTTCTCTCTGAAATTCGCATTACCAACAGAATGAAACAGGTTCTAAAACCTGTACCATAATGTAGGTAGCAAAAATATCTTTCCAACGAGTGCTCATACACCTCAAACGGATTCCGTATGAAGGACTTATGAGTTTTTTACTCCAAGGCTGCGTGCTGTTTGAAAATCTGACAGCTCGCGCAGCGTCCAATGATTAGCTCATAAATACTTGTAGAAACATCCAAATCCAGCACCGTTTGATGCGTTGGAAAGAAAACTTGAAACTCTATCCAGATATAAAAGTTTCATATACTGATCAGCTCGGAGGACTTACAGAATTACCAATGATTTCAGCTTCTTGATCGTTTCTTCTGGAGAATCTTGATGACTTAATCTTTTCAAGCATTAGAGCATATGTCGGCTTGTCCTATGACTTGTGAATCTTGATCAATGTTGCACCAGTAAGTTACGATGATGTAGTATAGATGCAACTTCTCAAAACTTGCCCATTGATCCACCAAGTTGACGAGAGAAGAATTCTGAAGAAATCTGCCATGTCTTGTTCCAGCCGACGAATTTTTTGTGCTTCTGAGCTGTGACTAGGAGGAATTAGAGGCTGGGACCTGTGCCATTGTGTCGGGCATCAAATTATCTTTCTAACGAGTACTCGTGCGTCCTCATCGGACTCCGTATGAGGGAGATATGGCCGTTTTTCTGAAGGTATGTCATGTTGTCTCGCGATGAATCCGAATTGAATTCAAACTTTCCAAATATTCAAACTCCGTGTTTGGAACGACTTGAATCCGTGCCAATCATCAAAAGGAAGTCTTCTAAATGTTGGAAACCCATAGATCACGTGGATATTGGACTTTAATTCCATATTTGGCTCAAACTTCCAATTGTTTGCATCTCTCGCGAAATATCCAAACAGCCTGCGCAGCATCTCATATTTTGGCCATAAATCCTTGTAGGAAGCTCAAAATAATGCGAGACTTGAACCGTTGGAAACTAGACTTGATGCTCTTTCAGAATATCAACTTTTTAGGCCATGCAATCTCCTGTACGGACGTGCACACTTCCGGGAAGTCGGCAGACAGAACAACAAGCTCATGATCAAGAACATATCCACCATGTCTTCAATGTTATTAATTGAAATCCTCGATCTTCATGGTAAATAGCTCTCAATCTTGTCTCCCATTATCTATTGCTGTAAACAAGCCAAGTTTTCGCAGAGCATTAGTCCAAAACAAATTAACACAAGAGCGCGTACCTTGTTCTGAGCAGTGTGGTGCCGATCGGCATGGGCGTTGCGCCGATCAGCACTAGCGAGTCTTTCATGGAGAGGGACTCCATAGCAGATGATGGGCCACTAACAAAGTTAGCACCTACTGCTATGGAGCAAGCAACATCGTCGTGCTCCAGGTGAGGTTGTGTGCCTAGTCTTATACCTGTTTTCAATGGACACACAAACAAAGAAAAACAGGGTATATGCAATAAAAAGATATAGGATTAGTTCGATAAACTAGATAGATCGCTCTAGGTTCGAGTTGCCGATCCCCGGCAACGGCACCAGAAAAAGCTTGTTGGTCGTTTATACGCACCCATTTATATACCGCAAGTGGACGGTGTACATTGTAACTTTTCCCTTAGAGTACTCCAAGGTTTATATCGAATCCACAAGGATCAGCAAGAGAACCGTGTTTAGGGTTTACTATTTCATCTAACAAATCAATCCTAGCATGAAGTACATATTGCATATACAAGAGCATGAAAAAAGGTGAAAGCGAGGGTTGTGCCGATCGGCGCAACTGGTGTGCCGATCGGCAGAGGAGCTAAGTTGTCCGAAGATTGCTTGAATGGCCTAAGGAATCTAATTAGATCACGGGGTAAGTTAGCCAAGTCTGCTAGTTGAGATCGTAACCAAAAAGCTTAGTTAAATAGCATCATAAACGGAATTACTCAATTATTGATAACCGAATATCGGTAGGAAGAAATCCCTTTCCGACGTGCCCTGTCACGACCAGTTCGCCTTAGTCGGTAGCCTCTTCCTACTCTACACATCATCTCAAAGATCTCGCATACCAGCGCGTTGAGGTACAGAGACAATATGCAATTATGGCGCATTACAAGATCCCAATACTACCTTAACCACAATGAAGATAGTGAGAGATTGGATCTCTCACCTCTTATTGCCACCACAATTAAGATAATATCTAATACTTAGTCATCACTAAGCGTAGGAACAAGTGCATGTAAAGACCATAAAATCCAGGCAATCGATAATCAAAACCATTCATCCACATATTCAACCATACTTTGATAATACATAGTGCAAGATACATCACCATCTAGTAGGCCACTTGATGGATCACCTCTTAGCACCAGCGGTTCTTGATCTAACAACTAGAGAACATGAAGAACGGGGCAAAGCCCCGGTGGCTCTAAACTTACTAGCTGTGTTGTCCCTCTGGCGGCCGATCTCTGTCCCCGGGGCGTCCCATGGGTTATATATACAGTGGGGAGGCGTCTGGAGGCGAAAGGAAACAATTCTGGGTCGGTGCCGGTCGGCACCAAAGGTGTGCCGATCGGCATGAGTCGTTTCCAATTCGGAGTTGATTTTTCCTTTTCGCAGCTCCGCCTTCCATAAATTATAACTTCCTCGTCCAGAGTCTAAATGAGGCAAACTTGGACTCTATCTCATAGCCCTCGAAAAGATCTACAACTTTGGTATTCATTGGATCTCCAGATTCGGCCGTCTTGGTTCCCAAATATGCGATGCCAAAATATCTGTCCTGATTCAGACTCCTCTGCGCAGGTTTCCTTACGGGGCCTATATCTCCTAGATCCAGAATCTAAACGGGACAATCCATATATGTTTAGGAAAGCTCTCGACGAGATCTACAACTTACTTTACATTGGATTCCCGTTAGAGCACGTCTTGAACTCGAAATCCGTATGACAATACAGTGCTGTTTCTGGACTGCGCGAATTGATCTTTCCTGCCGGATAAACCTTCTAGAAATCCTTAGGCATTGGGCCACGACCTTGAGCTTGCATGTTGGGTTCTATGGACGTCTAGAGGTGTCTTGTAGGTGCCATGGGCTAGTGGGAAGCCCTCCTTGCATGACGAGTCGGGCTTCATGTCGATACTTCTCATATAAGAGCCATTTTGTCGTCTTTTCACCTGTTTCTGCAATATAGCACTAAAACGACACTACATGTGGAATTCGTTAAGGTTAGAGGTAAAACACATGATTATGATGAGAATATGGTACGATGTTGGTGGTTTTGGGCAAATAAAATGGGTACTTAGAAACCACCAACAGCCACCTTGCTTAACCAATTTGTCCAAGAGATTTGGTCTCAATCCGTCGACATTGGGAGATCTCCTGGGGAGGGGGAAGGTGTGGAGGAGAAGAGAGAGGGAGCCGGTCTGTTCGAGTGCGGCCGGGCGGGGGCGGAGGAAAGAGAAAGGGAGGGGGAGCGCGGCCGGGCGCGTGAAAAGGCGACCCAGGTACGGCGCCATCCGCCAAATGGCGCGGCGCCGTTGTTTGGAACACAGGGCTTTAACCGACATGGCGCCGTAGAGTCCAGCTCGGCACAGCACAGGCCGCTCGATGCTGACGTGGCAACATACGGCGCCGAATAATCCGGCGCCGTATAGTTTTAATACGGCGCGAAAGGACTTAGCGCCGTTTCGGGGGTCCATTTCTGGATATAATTTCCAGGGGTCCAGATGTGAAAAAGGTTTTTGAAAAGGACCAATTAATTTGTAAAAATTTCACGCGTGATGTCCACTCTTGGGCTTTTCTTTCCGCAAATATGCATGATGGGCTTATTACCTTGAAATTTGGTTTTCCTAATGGACCTCCGTTTCATTTTGCGCTACCTTTTTGCCCCTTTATTCGGGCCCATACACCGAAGTGCCATTTGTTTGCAAACAGAGCGCTCTGCACAAACATAACAAATGGCAAGTTTATTTATGGTGGTGTTTATGGAAATGGTGAACATGTATTTTTTTTTAAAACAAAAAATATGGTGGCTAAAGATTAGTCTCTGAAATTTCCTTTTTTTTTTCTACTCTAGAGCTAATAAGGTGGAATACAGCATACTGTAATCTTCTGCTCAACTGTTCTCGTCCTCAGATGCCACAGGTAATATTTCTACCTGTGCCATCTCAGACTGTCCCTGGCCTCGTGGACCAAATCATCTCATACTGTGAGTTGATTGATGATACTTCATTTGCTACATGATGGAATTCGTCTCAAGGTGGAGTTTGTTGGAATATGATCCGAATTATATCCTCGCTGAGGACGCCTAGGAGGTGTGAGAGGTGGAGTCCTCCCACGTTACGGGTTGTATTGTTAGCCACCATATATATACATCTTGTATGCTGCACGGGAAGAGTTGACGACTCATTGTTATTCCTCTGCATTTGTAAACTCTCATCATATAGTGAAGATCGCCGGTCGACGCCTGTGGTTTTTTCCCGCAAAGTTTTCCACGTAAATCTGTGTCTCGTTTCGATCTTGTTTACGCATTATTTGCGAACATGAGGGAGGCCGGCGATGGTGTGGTTCGTGT
>JAAXCT010003653.1:0-28546 GCA_012490785.1 Eragrostis nindensis
TGCAGTCAGAGCAAAACCACAGGACTTTTTTCTTTTTTCTATTTGCGGATGCATCCAAATTGCAAGTTTGGGGTTCTCAAAATTTTGTTTGTATTTGTGCCTGCAGGCCACCTGGTGGTTAAGAATCCCTGAGCAGTTTGGCTCCCGTTGTTTCCATCCTGCCTCAGCAGTTTGTTTTGGCGTTCACTTAGTTGGATACACGTAAGGCAAATGATTCCTGAATCCGTTATATTTTTTTCAGTTCCGTACATATCGATCAAATTCAAATTTGTAATCTATGTCAGGTTGTGTTTCATTTAGTCTTTCACAAGTGAGAACTAGTATGTAGTAGTATATGACTTGCTCAGTAGGACAAATACACCCTAATGATTTTCGGAAATTTTAGCTCGTTAAATTTGATGGCTTTATAGGACTATCCAAATTGCGCCATCCTACATCGGAATGGTAATATTACCATTTGTAGTTTCTCTGCCTGCTCTGCACACCGAAGCAGCAAAGTGTTCAAGGTCCTTTTTTTCACCGCACAGCAGGCATGCAGCGTAAACTGGAAAACCCAGCGCAGAATTCAGCGTAATAACAAGAACAGTAGTATAGTAGTTTAACTACAACAAATAGCAACTTTCTTCGTCGGTCACCCATAACATCACTGAAATCAAGGGAAGGAAGGTTCATTTAATTTTGTGCTCAAACGGCTCAGCGTTTTCTTTTGTTATAGTGCTACAGTTAAAGGAAAAAAAAGATCAACATCTGTTCAGATTTGCCACATCAGTGACATCACAACCAGCAAAGGAGACTAGCAGCAGCTGGCAGTTCAGGAGTTCATGAGTTTCCGTACTCACGGGATGGACTAACTGATGACCCTGCAACTTCAGTGCCATACATGCGAAACCACTAGTAGTACCCATAGAATGTTCAGATCTTAATCCTACCAACAAAGTCGGTGCAGAAATCAATACTCCACTACCGAACTGCAATTTATCTTCATACTTTTTTTTGTTACTGTACATTGTTAGAAGGAGTATATCTTTCTGTGGTGAGCAGTAAGCAAACTCCAGTTTATACTTGGCGGCAAACCCAAAGTTTTAAACAGCAAAGCATATTCAAAGATGGCAAAGGAAAAAAAGAGAGAAAAGAATGAGTGAAAAAATGTACTACACATGAATTTGTCAATAAAAAATGTAGGGCACCCTTACCGAAAATAATCATTAAAAGAACCTCCGTCGATTTGAACACTTTAAGGCCCCGTTCGGATAACTTTAGAGCCCTCTAAAATGCACTGTAGATGTCACATCAATAATGCCGACACGATTTATGTGTACTAAACAAAGTCAAATTACAAACTAAGTCCAGGACCCCCCCTCTATTTCGCGAGAGACGAACGTAATGAGGGTAATTAAGCGGCGATTAGACGATGATTACTGTAGCATCACTGTGTCAAAACATTGATTAATTAGGCTCGTAGATTCGTCTCGTCTCGAATAATAACGCCCATCTGCAGAAAGGTTTTGTAATTAAATTTATTTAGTACCTCTAAATAATAAGATTCTTTTTACTTTAGAGGGGTAAAGTTTAGAAGGCACTTTAGAGGGGAACCGAACGCCACCTAAACAAGCAGAGAGGCTGCAGCAGGTGGTCACGAGCAGGCAGCACACACACACACACACGCGACACACACACACACACACATCCAAGCTTCTATATATTCCCACAGACCCTCATTCCCAGTGTCCTCATCACACCGTATCCCTACCAATCCAAGCAGTCAAGAGCGCATCAAGCCATCTGCACGGCGGCGGCCACCCACACCGTCGCAGCAATGGAGGAGCAGCAGGGTGGCCGGGCGAGCAACAAGATCCGAGACATCGTGCGTCTACAGCAGGTGCTCAAGAAGTGGAAGAAGCTGGCGACGGTGGCGCCGTCGGGCAAGAGCAGCGTGCCGCGGGGCTCCTTCGCGGTGTACGTCGGCGACGAGATGCGGCGGTTCGTGATCCCGACCGAGTACCTGGGCCTGGGCGTTCGCCGAGCTGCTCCGGAGGCGGAGGAGGAGTTCGGCTTCCGCCACGAGGGCGCGCTCCGGATCCCCTGCGACGTCGAGGTCTTCGAGGGCATCCTCCGCGTCGTGCAGGGCAGGAAGAAGGACGCCGCCGACGACATGTGCCGCCACTCATGCTCCTCCGAGACCGAGATCCTGTGCAGATGACTGCTCTGCTCTGCTCTGAATGATCCTCCAAAGGGTGGTGGGGGTGGTGTTACTCTTTTTTCCTCTCTCCTTTCTTGGTTGGTACGTTCTTTCTTCTCAGTTTTTTGTCTGAAGAAAGGAGAAGAGGTTTCACCGATGAGATCTGTAATTTGTACAACGGCAGAGGAGATGAAGGATTGTTTTTTTTCCCCTCTTTAAATTTCTTGTTCAGAACAGGGATCTAATGTCAGGCAAACTAATTAAAACTCTGATCTTGTTGCCTGTCATGATTGTTTTCCTTTCTCTCTCATAACTCATTGGTAATGCTGCCCGGCTACTTGCATTAGCCTTGAGATAAGCAACTGAACAATGGGGGAAAAAAACTGAGGAATGCCTTCAGTGTTCGGATATTCCCATGCCGAAAGTTTGCACCTCACTGCAGAGTGCTGATGCTAGATTAGCAGAGCAGTATAGCCTCTCTCTCTTTTTTCTTCTTTTGAACGAATGTATAGCTTAAAAGATCAGCAGTAGTTCACAAGTATACTGTTTTTAGGGAGAAGCAGGTATCTAATTTTCGGTAGTAATTAAAAATAACGAAAGATCTTGTTTTGTTGTTTACATGGTTCTGGACATACGCATGCACGCTGCATATTGCAATGCATTCTTATCAGGCGATTCTATCAGCACGTTCGGAACGATTGTACTCCATATGATGCTAATAATAGAAACAAAATTTGAGATTATAGTACCTTTTCACATGGCAAACGCATCAACAACACATGACGAAGGATCCTATTTGGCTCTCTGCATCTGCACCTGAATCTTCAGCTACTAAACCGTCATCAATCTGGGTGTGTATCGGCTCGTTTTGTACGTGTCTGAACTTACATATTGTTGACGCCGGATTTTGAAAATCCTTTGACGCGTGGCGAGAAAATAAGGCAAGGGGAGATTGTATATGGAAAAGACGCTGCGTTGACCGGAGCAAGAGAAGGTTTTGATTGTTGCGATCAAGGAGTTAGTTAAGATAGGAATAAAATTATTTTCTTGTAACGAAAGTTAGGAGGAGTCGTGTTTTGTTTCCAAGTCGGTTGTCTTGGGTGTAAAATATAAACCCAGGTGCTTGTAATCAGAATAATACACAATTCAGTACAAATCTCGGCGCATCGCCAACCTGTTTTTCTGACGGGTTTCTTGTTCGAGCGGGCTTACATCGGCACGATCTCCGCTAGGGCAGGGAATTCGTAAGCCACGGTAATTCTTCTGATTATCTAGTAACCTTCTCGTTTGATGCTTTGATCGAATTATCTCACTGCATTAGGTTGATCGAATCTGCTAGCGTTACCAGGTTAATTATCAGTTATCCGGTATATTAGATCTATTTAGAACTGTTAGCAAGATTTGCGTTGTTATTGCTGTCTCGGTTAGGTCCGATCCTACGCAATGCTTGTCTAATGAACATAGTATAAATAGATTAAATATATTCGAGTCATTTTGGATTGATTTATCAGCTGGTCTTCCACCTAATTATTTTTGATAGAACTTTATTGCTGTCTCGGTTAGGTCCGATCCTACAGGTTCTATTAGAATAGTTCTGTGACGTGGCTTGGCCGATAGATTGATTTAGGGTTTGATCGGGACGTTAGCCGATTAGTTATCATAATCATTTTGGACTTGTTTGTTTGCCAGTCTTCCACCTATTTACTTTTAGTAGAACCTTATTGCTGTCTCGGTTAAGTCCGATCCTACGGGTTTTATTGAAGTGAATCTGTGACGCGATTTGGCCGATGGATCGGTCTGGGGTTTGATCGGAGTGTTTAGCCGATTAGTTATCACACAGATCTTTAAATCTTATTTTGTATCTTTGTTTATCGATGAATAAATTGCACGTTTTCACAACTTATTGAATCTCACCGATGGTGCTTTTATCTCGTCAGATCTGTCTATATAGAACTTTCTGTTCTTTCCCTTTTGTTTCCTTAGCCGATGATGATAGGCCGATAGGGCATAGCCGATAGTCACAGTCGATCTCTTGTTCGTTTTATTTATTATATCGACTGCTTCAGCGACATCCGATTGTCGGCTATACATCGCCTGTTTCTCGGGCCGGTGACCCCAAGAATTTAACTCTCTTGTCTTTTTGTTAGTTTTCAAGAAAAACTGACTGGCATGCTTCGGGATTCGCACAGCATACAAGACTTGGTCCTGCACTGAAGTTAAGCAGATCTTTCAGGCCGTTTGTGTGTGATTTTCGGGTCAACACATATCAAAACAATTGGTTCAATCATACAAGAGAACTGATGTGCACTTACTATGTACCCTGCAGAGTAGTGAATTCCTGATACGGAAAAGAAACCATAATTAGGATTCATGGTTACATGTTCTGTCAGGACTAGCAAGTAGGGCCTGAAACTGAAACATGTTTCTGCAGAAGGTACCGTGCAGAGATCATGGCTGATCAATCCGAGGAAGTACAATGATTGGTGGATTCTGATATGGACATGGTAATGTTGATCTAATCTTGCATCAGGCTACCTGAACCTAGTGTTCTCCAATGCTGAAAATTACTACAATCTACCTGCAGAGAGAGAGACAGTTTGCGTTGCTGTTCTCTCAAGTTTAAGTGGCCTGCAAATGTCTTGTAACTTGCACTGTAGCCTTCCAAACATTCTTCAGCGGTACATTCCATGACGAGGTAATGAGCACTTCAGATCCAGATCTGAAGCCACTATGCTGTTACTCGATTTACATTAAATAGCCTTCTTGTTTTTATAGCAAACAATGTACATTAAGTAGTGATGTTCCAGTTACGAAATGTGCACCAGTCCATATTCAGTTTCAGTGGAGTATGGAACAGAGGTGATGAGTCCATCACGTTGAACTGATGATTGATGAATGTGAATATGGAGACTGCATTGCCCCATCACAGATCGGCAGCCAACCAAATAAATCAAATTTCGAGGATGCAAAAATATGAATCCTCCAAAATCTGTTCTTTTTTTCCCCCTCAGTCTGATACTGAGCAGCCAATCCAGACAGCGAAACAAACACCGTAACGGTTTGAAATAGCGTTACCCCGTCCAACCAAGCAAAGCCTGTAATCAACAATCCCACCCTCGAATCCCCTGTAACATGATTACGATACCCATTGCGTTACCAGAGAACGAAACAAACACCACCACCTTAGTTCCTAGCTAGGCAACATTTGCCAAGCTGCGGCAGTAATAACGAATTACAGAGCAGGGCTTCGGAGGATATAGGTGGAGCAGGGTTTAACTATATGCTATCTCTAACTCCACGGTGTGAATTGCCATGCCATAAACACACTGCTGTTCACAAATATGGTGAGGAAACCATGGAAGGAAGGACGAAGACTGTATCTGTACTTAGAGACAAAAATCCTTTCAACCAACAGGAAACGAATATTCAACATAGTGACCAAGATAATGAGACATTGAAATATTGAAATATATTCCCTTTTCTAAAAAAAAAAAGAGACATTGGGTTTGACAACTCATTTTCGAAAAAAAAGTTTCTTTGACAACTGACATGAACCAGAATTTCCCCTGACCGTGCCTTCTCCTCAAAAGCTCCGACAGTAATCACGACGTAACAGAGAAAATTCCCCTCGTATTCATAAATTGTTTTCTGTATCATTCCAATGAACGAAACAAAGACGTCTCCTAATCGTACGTCATGTTTCGAACCTAGAAACTTTGACACAAATCTGACATGTTGTACTCTGTTTCCACGGTTCCAGGGGAACCAACGGTGATTCAACACACCATGCATTCAACTATGTCATGCTGTTGTCTCAAAAAAAAACTATGTCATGCTGTTGTCTCAAAAAAAACTATGTCATGCTGTGCATGCATGCATGTGGCTGCTTTCCTGTGCTTGCACTCTGTAGTCTGTACACAAAGAACTGCACCTTGTCGTCTACGCATCAAGCAGCAGATTGTACAAGACGGAATCTACGTGCGCTGGCTGCTACAACCTGACGGCCTTCTTCCCCTTGCCGGCGGCGGCGTTCTTGCGCTGGAGGCGGCGCAGGAGGTCCTGGAAATCGTCCTCGGCGCAGGGCACGCGGAGGCCGCCGGCCTGCGCGAAGCCGAACTCGTCGGCGGCGCGCTCCATGAGCTCCCGGAACGCCGGCTCCCGGAGGTACCCCGTGGGCACCACGAACCGCCGGGACGCCTCCCCGACGTACACCGCGAAGTACCCCTTGGGCACGCCGCCCTCCGCCGCCGCCGCGGCCGGCTGGTCCAGCAGCGACTCCCGGAGGCCGGCCTCCTCGCGCGTGCCGCCGTTCTTCTTCGCCTTCCTCGGCGACGTCGCCGACTTGGCAGAACGGAAGTAGCCCATCACCATCATCGTGCAGCGCGCGCGTCGATCGCCGGCGAATAACCGCAAGGCCGCGCGCGCCGCTTTCTCAGCGCCCGGCCGTCGACGTCCAAGAACCACCGATCGATCACCGGTCGGCGGGATTATTAGTAGGTGGCCGTGGCGCCTGCGGGTCGTGGGTTGGTGACGGGCATGGCTGCGCTGCTCGCGTGCTCTTCTTGGAGTTGGTGGCGGCCAACCACTGCACGGGGTAGCAGGACGTGGTCGCCTCTCTCGCCTGAGCTCGTCGTGACCAGCTCGTGTTGTATGTATGATTAGGACGAGGTCGGGGAGCAAAGGGAGATGGTCTTATATAGTGGTAGCGGTGAATGCAGAAAATGAGTTTAATCAAAGGGTGTTAAGGTTGTACTATAGACGTTGTTAGATGAAAAATTCCTGATCATGGTTGTGAACAAAATCTGCTCGAGGCCAGATATATACTAGTATAGTTTTCAGCAACGGTTGTACTTGCACGCCAATGTTTAAGAGAGTTTATATTTATTGGAGGACAAAGCACAAATACGTGCAGTGCACCATGGTCTCCTTCTATTATAGCTGATCCAAATTTTCAAAATTACTCTTTGTTTTTCTCAAGTCAAATTTTCAAATTTGAGATCGATACACACCTCCCGTTTACAGACGGCTCCCCAGTTCCCGTCCTGCTGCAATAATAATTGAGTTATCTTTCACCAAACACTACTGCACGCAGCCGTCGCACATCAATCAAAATGGAAAATGCATGTGCAAGCCAAAAAAAAAAAAGTAAATCAAATGACTCAATCGCAAACCAAGAGTGTGAACCCGGCAAAGCCCTTTTTACCTTATCATCTGGGTGTGTTGACCCGAGAAAGGAGGTGACGACGATAAGCGGCCAAATGGAGCGAGGACATTTCGGTGCGCTGCCGCCACAATTTATAAGTACGGATTCGGTACTTTAGTGGCGCTCATGAGCTTCTATATTACGCCAACTAATGACGGATTAACGCCTCTAATTGGCTCCTGCACGCAATCATGTATCCACTGAACTTCTTTTTTTTATTGAACAATCAATCACTGAGCTCCACTTTTCTTAGGTTCCCAGCATAGATGTGTGTTTTTTTCTTCACGTGTAGCACCCTGCAGTATGGAACAAGTACATAAGGTGGTACTTTCAAGGACGGATTTGCAAGTAACGTGGCGGTTTCATAGTGCCTAAAAATGACCGTGCCGAGCCATAAATTTGCCGTCTTGTGCTGGTTGTGGAAGCGTGAACTCTAAGCAGAACGCCAAGCCAAACACTTGGCTGGAGGCCATATAGCACTGGTGCTAGCTATCCTTTGTTATCCACATCCAAAGAACGATCAATAGTTCCAAGCAAAAAGGATGGGGAAAACGAGCAACGGCTGCTATATGCAAAGTTCCTCAAAATGGTTTTCAGAAGGAGCTTATTTTGACACTTTGATCAGCATGTTTTTTGATACGGAGAGAATTGTTCTAACATTATCAGTTAAATTTAAAGAAAAGTACTGGGTCTGAAATCAAACTTGATCCACCTAACCTTTGTGCTCAAGCCCTTTTCCGACGGTTCAATTATCAATTTTTAAAGCTCACTTGCTTGTGTGCCACAGCCCAGAGTGTTGATGCTTCGTTCGTATCACCATTTCTGAGTGTTCTGGGTTTGGGCTACAACTTCTTTTTTTGTAATTTACTATAAATACAAATTTTGAGCAAACTAGGCTACACATAGTTAGTTTCTTTTAGTAAAAGCTGCGCACCCCTGGAATATAAATTTCCAAAAAGCGAAAGTAGTCGCCAAACCACCAACCAGGTTAAGACGAGCCGTAACCTATCCCGCCAAATGTATACCGACATGAGGAGAAATCCGATAAAAAGTTGGAATAGAGAGCAAGAAAGTCTGAACGGAATTAAAGAATTGACGATGAGAGCATATACATCAGGAATTCAGGACACGCAGGACAAGAAGGTACGAAACCGTATACGATTTGTTGGCCGGCCACTTTCAACTCCTTTTCTTAATCTATCAAGATTTTCTGCTCCCTTTCGTGCCCGTCGTCAGATCATCTCCGGTGTGGAACGCACGTTAAATTAGTTCCTCCAGTCAACCTGTCCGTTAAATTAGTTCCTCCAGTCAACCTGTGCCGCCAAAAGTTAAACGCAACAAACGTCATCTGCACGCGTCTTCCGGGGATTCTTTGGAACATGCGAATTTGAAAACTCAATTTCCAGAAGCTTCGGCCAAAAAATTGTACGTCTCTTGTACATGAAATCGGGTGAATTCCAAACAAGATTTTCAATTGTGGCAGAAATTCAATGGGAGACTTCTTTGGCTATCTGATGTACTGAGCGGTCGAGTGCTGGCTTTCCATTGGATCATGTGGAAGAAACGAATGGGTGAGAGCGATATTATGCCTAAGCATTTCGTATAAAATGTTTTCTGGTGGAATTGAACGTTCCTTGTGTGAAAGTTAATGGTGTACGGTTCACTTGGAATTGACTTAGAAACATGATTAGTCTGATGAGACTTGAGACTCGAGGAAGAAGACGTACGGCGTCCTCCAATGATGTTAACGTTCAGGGATGGAAATTGCGTAGCCCAAACATCTGTCAGGTAGCTTTCACACGATGTGTTATTACAACTTTTTTTCTGTGGAAGGGGATGACAATGTTTATTCGTTGATTAACCTCACAAGCACCGTCTACTAAACGCATTACGTATGTTATCATATAGGTTTCATGGACGATTAAGTACAATTATGTAGCAGGTCACAGAATCAAATGTTGCTGCAATTATCTTGCATCACTCGCTCAAAATGAAGCGGACAAGACCCGTGACTTTGGTGACAGGCTGAGATTGATGAGTTTTTTCTCGTCTGCTTACTAGCTAGTGCTACCGTACTTTCTTTGGGAGAAAAATTAAAATGAGGTCTCTGTTTTTTCTTTCATGTAAGCGATTAGGCGAGCTTGCACTCAATGATTGCTCTTCCCTTTTTTCGCAGATCTCTCTTGACTCTTCCTTCTGTACGATAAGAAGCAGCTATTTTCCATTCAAAAAAAGAAAAAGAAAAAGAAGCAGCCATTTATCATATCATTCGACCTCCAGCTGCAAAGCAGAATGCTAATGTTTCGGACCAAGTGCATATGATTCTCCAGTGACAAGGTATGGCATGCTAGTTAAAATTTTCTGATCTCCTTTGCATTGTTTCAGAAGGAATATATACAAGATGCGTTGATTTGGAGTATTACAAACCCTATTTCTTAGAAGCCGGCCTCGGACTGCATACATCAGGCAGAGAAAGGCCGGCACGTTTTTTACAAAGAAACGGTATATTCGAGCACTTAGGTTCATCATCTTTTAGCAAAATGGGAACATGGAAGATGACAACACCCTGACCGTGGCTGGGTGGCTGTCATTTCCCTTTTTTTTGTTTTCCCAGTCAAACTCATCAAAAAAATATCAACTGATGTGCCTTTTTGGAGTTTAAAATCGTGAAGCAGGTGCACAATTTATGAGTTTTGTCTCGATGTTTAAATTCTGCCACATTTTTCTCAAAAAGTCATGTTCCACTAAAAAAAAAAATTTCCACTGATAAAAGTTAAACATGTAGCAAGAAAACACAAGTTATTGCAGTAGCAGGCACAAAAATGCATTCATTAGAAGCCCGATGTTTTTCGAACGTAACATGCATGGAGTATTGATGAGTCATCTCCTCATATTATCTCCGTTCTTAAATTGATGTCGTTGTTGACTTTTTAAGTTACGTTTGACCGTTCATCTTGTTCAAAATATTAGTTCAAATTTGCAAACTTTTAAGTTATGCCTAAACTTGCTTTAGGAATAAAATAAATCATAACAAAATATATTATATATTTTAAAAAAATTAAATAAGACGAATGGTCAAACATAGCATAAAAAGTCAACGAAGACATCAATTTAAGAACGAAGGGAGTAGTAACAAAAGCAAAGAGTTATAAAAAGTAAAGTGGCATGTTGCCTTCCCTATTTCTGTCCGTACGATTAGTGGAGAACAACCTATACTCGTCAAAAGAATCAGGCGCACACGACAAAGATTGAAGCGGTCCATGGCTTCTAGTATGTTCATTACCAAACTTTTGTTGAGAACAACACACTGATTAAATTGTATACGCTTGATTGGCTTCGTGAGGTCACCAAAGGCGCATGAGGTAGACGCATGCAAGGTGCAGAAGAATATTAGGAATATACTTGGACCAAGTGTCGACGTCGACTGATCATAAAGATGAGAGGAAATAAACTGATTGCAAAATCATCATATTTTCCTAATGTCTCGACAAGAACAAACGCTAGTCTACATAAACTTTGGAAACCTTTAGATTTTGAGGGAACTAGTCTACATAAACTTTGGAAACCTTTAGATCAACTGAGATGCAGTATGCATGATGCAGCTCAACTCAGACTCACCAAATTTACTTTGCAAGTTGATTAGAGCGAGGCGAATTAGAGGGCGTCTGATTAGAATGCGGTCTATAACCATTCATCGTTGGTCGGCCACTTTCGCAGTTTCTTCACACCCCTTGTCCTCTAGTTATCTTGGGCGACTGTCGTCAGGTTTGGAACTCACGTTAGGTTTTTTAGTCAACTTGTCCGACCAAAAGTTAAGCGCCTGTATGGAATGCATGAATTTTGGTACGACGAACTTTGCAGGAGGTAGCTTGGCGGCAAAACCGAGCGGTTCCGCCAGAAGTACCCAAAACAAAGTCAGATTCGAGGGCAGCGTTCGTTGAAAGAAAATCAACAGTTCGAAGAGGGCCCGAACGTCGAGGCAGTGGAGTCGTACTGCGTATTTGTGCAGGACTGAACTCTCTTGCATATATTGCTCCGAATTCAGATTACCGTGACAGTGTGCGTACGTTTTTTTTTAAAAAAAAATCAAAAGTCTGAAACTCGAAGGAAGGGTGCCCTCGTGGACTGGTTGATCCAGGACCGACGTGTCTGGTTTCCGGAGCTCAAGAATCGTCATCTTCACGCGTCTTTCGGTGACTCCCGAACATTAGATTAATAACACAGTTTCCTGTTATATATTTAGATGAAACAAGCTGTCCGGTTGATCGGGGATGAATCTGAACAGAACATTTCAAAGTAAGAACAATGGGCCTGCAAAGTGCTCTGAGTATATGACAAGCTAGAGGGGTTTGGACACAAGAAGCACACGTACACGTGACATAGTAGTAAACGATGACGGTTTAAGGGTACGTACATGACAAACTGCGTAGAGCAAGGCGAGGAAGAAATGGTACGGAACCTGTGAGGGTTAGGTGCAGTACGGCTCGTCCTAATTTCGCGCCGTTGGCCGGCCACTTTCGATGGATGGACTTGAGTTTTCTTCTCCCACAATTTTGGATCCCTTCTGCACGAGTGGGACGCAAGTTTCCAGTCAACTCCTACCCCGAGGCTAAACGCAGAAGATCCTGTGCTGATGCAATGTTCAGGGATGAAGTTTCCATAGTCGAAACCATGTGCCATCCGTTAATCTCACACGGTATTTCGTTATCAGTGGACTAGGTTATATTTTTAGAGGAATTCGGTTGACTACTTTACGTGCCCGTTGATCCTGTTTAGTGCTCCTGGCGTCCACATGTGCCACTTATGATCAAGCAGCTGTCATACTCTCTCGAGTCACAAATACACGTTGACACGGTTTCCAGATGCTTACTGCTAATTTCTCCAAATATTAAGGTATATTGATGTTCAAAATGATGCACATTTTCTAATGCGAGGATAGTGCAGTTATCTTGCAAAGTTCAAAAGAAAACGGTGGGAGATGGTGGATGACCTTTGGACACTAGTTAACCCAGTTATCTTGCACGTTTCAAAAGAAAATGGTGGATGACTGTTATACAGTTGTTAGCCTTACAACTATACTAGTGCATCTTTCCGCCTGAGATCCTCTGCAGTTGCGTCCGGTGGCTGCCATGTGGGGTCACACGCTGCTGGACCCACATGCAGCCACCACGTCTCTCTGAAGTTGTTTCTTTTCCTTTTTAACAATGACGTGGTAGCAAATATTATGGCAAGGAAAATGTTTAACTCATGGAAACTTTACCCTGATATTGGGCAAAACCGTCCTAGTTTATTTCTTTGGAGGTAAAGATAGGCACTGTTGTGAATTGCGTCCTCCTGGACAATCCATAACACGTCTTTACGTTTGCGTTAAAAAAAAGGACTCGCAAATAGGAAGCAGAGCATTTTGCAAGAAGACAATTTATTGCAGTGGGTAGGCAGGAGCTCAATTTTATATTTCTATGCAGATGCACGCACGTGAGCTTAATTTGACTGGTATTTGTGAACTCTGTTCGTCGCATAGGAAAAGTAGATTCAGATCGAGTGGCAAGTTGCCTTCCCGGACGTCTCCTTGTCTATTCGTAAGGTGGTGGTGCTGGTGCTGGTGGGGGGGGTGGGGGGTGGGGGCGCAAAACCTAAACTGGTCAGAGAAATAGGCGTGTCGTGTATTTGACTGAAGATTGGAAGGAAAGGAAATATACTGAACATTGGAATTTGGAAAGGTGCATGGCTTCTACTAGTTCTAATGACACACTGATTAAACTATGAATGATAATTGATCGGCTTTACGACTGCACCGAGAGGCACAGCATATTCCATGGACCAACTGCTAACTGACACTGACACTGTGATCGATCAATATCTTCTTGTCAGACGGGGCTCTGCCGCAGCATAGACTGATAGACACCGAGACTGAGGGCAGCAGAAAGAATGTGTATAATTCACAAGTCACACTCGATCCAGCTACCTACATGGCTTTTCAAGAACACGATGAGCAATTGGTTTGGTTGGGTGTCAGGTCGCATTCAGATCACGGGTTTAGAGCTGGCGAAAGCTAGATGAAGATTGAAGAATGATCACGACGGCACTCCTCAGAGAACCGTGCCGGACAACCATTGACCCGCTTCATTCGTAGAGTTCTGGCTCAAAGAAAACATTTCCTATATTTATACGGAAACAACATTTTCTTTTTATATACTTTTGCAACATGTTACATACACAGTTTGTGATAGAAGCACTGCTCCCCCTCAGTCCCTCTGCACGTTGCATTGGCCAAAACAGCAGCACAAGAAACCAACCTATACAGCTATATACATAAAAGAATGGATGGAATGGGTGTTGAATCCGGCTGAGCTAACCTCTAAGGCCACATACACCTTTCTCGGCAAAATGGAAAATTGCCGCAGATTGGGACTACTTTGATGTGGGTGACAGTCTGCAAGCTGAACCTCAACAGCCGGCAGCCCTGAGGAAGTTATCGTAGGGACTGGATGCTGGTAGCTTCAGGAACTGCTGCTGGAAGTCATGATCGGGCTGCGTGTTGCCGCTGCCGTTCGGTCCATTCATGTACTGAGGATAACCCTGCATGTTATCATCGGCGAACGGATTTGTATTCTGCACCCCAGCCTGCTCAGGATTAGATTCATTAACGACAGTATCTTGTTAGAAGTTTCAGATTAAATTCGAACATAGAGAATGGTCTTCAGAATGGAGGGTTACTCTACCTGAGGCAACTGCGGGTCTTGGAAAAGAACTAGTTCCATCTGGTTGGGCTGATAGCTTGGCGCGGCAGCCGCTTGCACGTTTTGCTGGAAACTCATGAAGGTGGACATTTTCTGCTGTTTTCCGATTGTGAGAGCCTCGCAATGGCTAGTCATGTCCATGAATGGCAAGTCTGTTGCCACTGGAACCACCCCTGCCTGAGGTGCTGGGTCTGTGACAACCTGAAACGCAGGACCATAATAGAAGTTAAAGACGTTACCATGCCAAGTAACCACAACTCACAGAAAGGGTTTCCAGGATGAAGACCATACTGTTTCAAGAAGCTGATCTATACTCAGAAGATCTGATACAGGTACAGAAGATTCACAAGCTTCCGTGCCTTCTGAAGCTTCCCCAAAATGATCATGGTCATTCCCCAGGTCAATCAACATAGCCTGTTGAGAGCATAAAGATTTTTCAGCATGGAAAGTAGGAGATGAATATGTGTGTCATGCATACCTCTTGATGGTGGGAAGCCTCCTGAGACCCTGATGATGAATTCTCAACAGGTGATTCAAAAAACTGAGTGCTCATTGGACACATATCATCAGGAGAGAAGTCACTTAGCAATTGGCTTCTCACATTATTCAACTCCGCCTGCATAAGTAGGGAAGTCATCAACAGCTGCATGGAACTCTGTTAAAACAATGAAAACAATATGCAATTGAGGAGGTGAACATTACATCTAGCAGACTCGCAATGCTGTTCATGATAGTAGAGACTATGCATTCTCGAGATTGACTTTCTGATAGTTCCATTTCTGAAAGGGACTTCAGTGCATTAGCATTGTCCTCTGGTGATCCGTAAATTCTTGATGGGTCATCTGATGAATCTTTCACAGCCTGAAGCTTGCTCTCATCCACCAAATGAAGGAAAGGATCAGCCTAGACAAAATACCAAACAAAATGTTAAATGTAAGCTCTCCACGATACATGAAGTCGAGATGCAGCAAAAATGCTTCAAAAAATCAATGCCATGAGCAACTATAATATTCTAAACCCTACCATAAAAAAGAAGTTGAACTCCAATTTGGCATAAAGACTAAATAAATCCGGGAAAATAGTTCTGAAGCATGGTAACGGAACCTAGGCAATATGATCATTAGCAGGTCATTAATAATGTTGTTCAATTGAACTCTAAAACTACAGGATATTATTGACTAGCAAGGATACCATAAGATGAAACGATGGATAAGTGATGCCCATGAGTGCACGTTTGGTAATACTGTCAGTACTCACTAATGTGGCAAAAACTTTCTAGGAAAGGCTAACATAGACAGCTCGTGATGCACAAACAAATTTTAGTATAAATACAAGGAATATTTCGAAACAATAAGATTAAACCAATGCAGCACAAAGGAAGTTTGATTGTTGAATTAATAAGAAAATTTTGTACATTTTTCCTTGTTTAGGAAACTACATTAGCATAACCAAAAGAAAAATAGTAGGAATAGAACAGGATTCTGAAATCTGATGACGTACCGCTCGGTCATTAAGCATTTGTTTACAGATTGGAATAAGAGGTGCGACATTGTAGGCTCTTGAAGAGAAAATAATCATGGCTGTTGACAGAGTAAACAAGGAACGGCGACGAGATGGTGGTAATGAATCTACAGGTCCACAAAGAGAGGAGAAAGAGAATTGTTACAACGATTTCAAGGCAAAGTCAACATGAAGATAACTTTTATTAGTTAAACAGAACACTGAATTATATAAAATTATGCATATAAATAAAACTTGATAGACCTGCTTCAGTGAGTGAATAGCTCCTCAAAGCAAATGCAACCTGAAAACTCTGAGTAAGTGCCTCAAAAGTTAATGCCTGAAAGAGGGAAAAAGTGGAAACATCAGTAAAGAGGGCATAATAATTTACAAAGTCTACCTCCCTAAAGCCCTCCTTTCACTGAGCCAAAAAGGCGAAAAGGTGCAAAATATTGATTTTCCATCAATTAGGTTTAGTCTCATCGAGCTCGAAAGAACTCTGTTAATATCACAACATTTTCAATAACACTCCTTAATTCTTAGTTAAGATGATGATTGGTTGGTTCACAGAATTGTCTAAACTAGTTCGAATAAGCATTTATTCAGGATCATTTAGCAGTTAGCGCAAGTAACAGAGAAAAAATTGATTAAAATTTGAAAGACATTTTATAACTTTAATTTTCATTTTCATTCTTATCCAACTAATCAAGACTACCTTCTGCCGTATAATCGAATCTAGGAGTGTTATATATAAATGTGCCTAAATAGTGTGTAAAGTTTTGAGGAACCAAAACACAGAAACTATTTGTAAAAATCCCGTGTATCATGCCCAAAAACATTTCCAGATCGTAACATAACTTGTAACCTCATGTCCCACCTAAACGTTGAACTGGATAACAATTAAATAATTATTAGGCTTCTCTCTTACAAGCAAGTATTCATACATGGGAAAGAACAACACATACAGAGGTGGCAAATGGAGTTTATAATTTAGGATTACCTTGGATCCAGAAAATAACAGGAGCAAACTGTAAGTATGAGCAATGGCTTCATAGTTTGCCGGAGTATTTTCAGGAGATACCGCCTGAGCCCAAATGGATGTCAACAGAAGTGTGATCTGACGACTGCTCAGCTTCAACAATACAGATTCCTAAATGTATTCAATGTGGTGAACTAGTTATTTATAGTAAGAAATCTTTTTCTCAAATATAATTTTTTTTATTTAATACAACTTGATATGGAGAACTGGTTAGAATCAATTGGGGTACCGTTTCCTCATCTGACTTGCTTGTGGAACTTTGGTGTTCCTTTACAGAAATAGAAGGTGCTCTCAAAGACATCGAAGGAGCTGTAAGAGACATTGAAGGAGCTCTGATAGCTACAGAAGGAGCTCTCATGGCCATTGAAGGGCCTCTTTTCATAGAAAAATTAGGAATTTTCATGCTGCGTCGACGACTTTGAGACGGGGGTAGGTTTTGGCGCTTGGGATTCCCGGTCACTTCATCAATGCTTTGCAAACTGTTGTCCTTGCTTTCTCCTTGTGAACTGTCTGAATACTTATCCTTTCTTAACTTGTCAAAGATAGCAGCTGATGATGAAAAAACAGAGACAGCCCTAGAGAGCGTCCTCTGCATATCATGTTTCTTAGCTTGGCCAGAGGGACTCGCTTGAATGGAGGGTGAAACAGAAGAGGGTACTAAGACAATCGCAAATATGCGATGGGCAGCAACACGAGCTTCGTGATCTGGGTGGATCATGGTTAACAGCAACTGATGAAACAAAGCTTCAGGAAACACCTGCCATCAAATATTGGAGATAAGTTTCAACCGAGATGAAGGTAATGTGGCCTAGGAGTAACGTAAAAACTTCCATTTGTTTGTTCTGACAGTATACCTTATTCTGATACTGCAGATTTGGTACAGAAGCAATTATTTGAGCTGTGCGATAAACAGCGGCTGCAGTTGATCTAGCTACAACAGGAGTGCTCGCAATGTTTTCTAGCATCACAGCCATCATGTCAAGCACTGGCCCAGCATCAGATACCTGACAAACAGAACACTCTTTAAGCCTTCTATGCATTGTGCAGAAAAAATCTTCATGAAATGAATTGTAATGTTAAACAGATTATACCGTCAAGGGGCACCGGTTAAAATTTCACATTTATGAAAGTGGTATGCTGATATTCTACAAAGAAAGAAGCATGAATTTTCAGAAGGAGAAAAAAGGTAACAACACCTTCTTTGACAGCTGTACTAGGCATTCATCTATGGCCTTTCGGAACTTTTCGTTCCATTTGACTAACTCCAAGTCTTTGCTACCAAGAGTAATATGGAATGTTCTTTTCAAATGCCTAACAAGATCACTTATGGCACCAATAGTAGAAGCTGAAGCCGGAGCATTGGACTCTTCTGCAAGGGTAGCTGCCACCTCCACGACACTAAGCTGCATATCTGGCTGCTTCAACAGTGCCTTGTGCTCAATATGCTTTATCAGTAGGGACAACAGTAAGTGCATGTTTTGGCCTGGAGAAATCATTTAAACAACATAAATAACCGCATTATGTATATGGTGTACTTCATCTTAGTCTTTTGACTTTTATACAGCGCAAAAGGAGCACCTGAGCTTTCTACTAAAAGTTGCATGTCCAACAAGACACACAGAGCAAGTCCATTCTGTGATGACCATGAACTGTTGTTACCAAAGTACCGAAACAAGGACTCCAAGATGCGGCGGAACGTTGTTGCCTCCCTAGAAAGTGCTGCCATATTGTGCACACAGACTCTGGACCAAAACTTAGGATCCTTGGCATCTTCCCTGCATCACAGGAGTATGTTTAGAAATCACCTACAGTCCAAAAACAAACCACAAAGTCAACCAACAAAGAGTAGAGAGAAGATTACTCAGGCAGGTTAACTCCTCCCTTGGCATTAACTATGGTCTCCCAAGACGGAGCCACCGAGAGGACAAAGGGGGAAGCATGATGCTCTGTTTCTTGTGTCGACTGGTTTTCTGTGTCATTGGTACCTTGATCATCATTTTGCATCTTCTGAGGCTTGTAGTTTTCCAGTACAACTTGAACAACCTAGAAATATAACAGATAAATGATGAAGCATTTGGGACTGCAATCAGCTTCCATGGGTGATTCACAATCTGATACTAACCAAAATGAATACAACAGCGAGCCTTGCATACATTACCAAAATAATATTTCTATAGAAGGTTGTCGACAACATATTAAACCCAAAAAAAGTAAGGTAAGGGAAAAATTCACTCTGATATTACTTACATTATCAAACTCTGACGAGATATGAGAAAGCTCTCCCATGAACCAGATCTGCATGATAAGAAATGTTTTAAACCATGGATTTAAGCTACTTTTAGAGTTAAATGGCCAAAGACCAATAGTTATTTGAAAATGGATACCAATGTGGTGGATTTAAATTATCATGGTTGCAATGTGTGATTTGAACACCCTTTTTTCTCAGGAGAACTGTGTCTTTGTAATAAGAAGAAAGAGGGTCCAGTTTGAACATCCTTTGGCGATGTAACAGACATCTTACACTTTTGGGTTTGGAACTTCCTATCCATTCATTCATCAATGATAACATATAATGCATGTTTGGTCAGATGACAGAACTAACCATAGCAGAAAGGGCTTGTAGGGCAGCAGCACGCAGGCCATTCGCCCTCTCATCTTCCCCTTCTTCTTGAGCTATTTCACATAGTCTTGGGACAAGCCCTTCCAAATTGAACTGATATGTGCCATCCACCTGGAATATACATAAATGTGATCACCAACTACGAGGCAGACTATGCATTATAATTTTATCCACTAGGGAAGAATGGCTATCTGCTGAATGTAAGACAGTGGAAATACCTGATTAACAGCAAAGTCAAACAAGGTTTCACATCCAATGATACGCATGTCATCCTGCCTCTTTTGATCTAAAAGAGTGTGTACAATGCTTAGCAAGCTACTTGCAAACAGGGGCCTGAATCAAGAAAATGACATTTTAAATGTTTAGTTAGCAAATAATAACAATAATAAAGTGCAATACGTATATCCATAGCAAACCAGATGACAGTATGACCGGTTTACTGACATTAGGGCGGTGCTGACTTAACACAGGTAAATTCACTGAATCCAGTGGAATGTGAGAATTTGAAAACTGAGAAAGAAGACTCACATCTGTTCTTTACAAGAAACCAAGAGTCTGCGGTATATTAACATCACCACTTTTGCAAAGCCATACTGCTCAGTTCTTAATTCTTTGTAAATTCGTTGCTCCAAGTAAACCGTGATCTGCTCAAACATCAATATGCAAGAGGACACTAGTTAACCAACAATCTTAATTTTGCTATAACAGGTTGCGATGCATTTCATGTCTGGAGATATATCGGACGAGGATTAGTCTAAGGCAAGAGCACTTATGAGACAAGGATGCTATAAACATTAAGCTAGCACAATGTCTCGTGAGGTTTGTTTTGTTGACACCTGACCATGCTAGGCTGCATTGGTAATTTTCTTTGCAGTAGCAGCAAAAGTAGTACACTGAATTTATTTGGTTGTTCAGCATCAAGAATAAATCATTTATAGAGGTCAAAATCCCTAATCCTTGCATTAATGCAATGGCTGCTTTTGTCGAACAAAGGGCAAACCTTGGGCACTCGAAGAGGATTTTTGGAAGCATACTCGCACAACTTCCCAATCCTTCTCTCGTTTGGTTCTTCATCCTGTAGCATAAAGAAAAACGCATACTTAGTATATAGCACCGCGTTAGCAGCCAAAGTGGAACAATTTGGCAGAAGGATGCTGCAGTGTCCCGACCTGTGTTCTGGGGAAGATTTCAGCAAGGATCTTCTTGTACCGCTTAACAGGCTGTCTGGAGCGCGTTCTGAGTGCAGGGCAGAAATAGCACAGGCTCCCACATGCTGGCAGGACCTTCCGTGATATCACACCCATCCTCTACTACTGCATAAATAATTGATAACATGCATGTTAGTGGCAAACTACCAATACCATGCCGTCCACCCATGAAAGACTCATAATCCAGATTCCAACAATGAGATGATAATAGGTAGGTTGACTTAAGAACAAAACAAGATACTTAGTGTAATTTGAAAGGAAGGAGCCAGCAACCGATGATCAATCAAACAAGGCATTCACCCCAGCTTGGAAAAGGAAAAAACACAACTAAGCAAATCATGCTACATTTCGGTCGAAACAGCCTAGATGCAGAACTAATGTCATGAAAATGCCATTTCCAACAGAAAATGGAGCCGCAACAGGACCCAATCACTCGCAAACCTCATGGATCCCAATGACGCGCAAGCGCAAGCACAAGCACCACACAGAATCCGAAGACATGAAACGACGCAGCAGCAGGGATGATAAGGAAGCAATGAGGTGGGGGAGGGGAGCATTACATTACTACGAGGGGCCGGCCGGCCGGCGTGTGGGTCGGACGGATGGAGCTGCCGCGGCAACGGGGTAGGGAACGGGACCGGATCGGGGCAATGCGGGATGCCTGCGTCGGCGCCGGTGGCGGTCCACCGCCTCCAAGCGGGAGAGACGCGGGCGGGGGTGGGGAGCGGGGAGCGGGAGGGGGAGGGAGAGAGGCACGCACGCGCGCACGCCCCGCGGTTATTCGCGACGCGGCCTTTGCAGTGACAAGGGAAGGTGGTGGTGGTTGGCGATGGGAGGGGACGAGGGGTGGTGGCTTCCCGCCGTTCGTGCGCGCGGCGAGACCTGCCCCCCGCTCCGCTCGCCATCCTCGTCGGCGCCAGGCCAGACCCTCCAGAATTAGCTACCATCCAGTCCGCCCGCCAAACAGCCAAATGCCAGCTATCCAGCCGAGCAGCAGAAGAGGCCGGTGAACGAATTTGATTTCTGGCTAGCAGTAACAAATTGGGAATTTGCTAATCTGGGATGAACCTATCCTATAGTGCACGCAAGTAAACAGGGCAGATCGACCCTTCAAAATCCAAAAATCCTGAAAATTGTTAAGGGAAGGATGGCGAGTTGCAGCACAGGATACAGCGTATCTGAACTGAACGCCTGAACCAAGGCAGACCGACCAACTGACAATCACGAGGAGCAGCTCAAAGGCAGCTTCCTCGGAAGAGACTTCACATACAGTTGCATGCACACAAAATTCGTCATAGTACCTCTCCAGTTGTTATGGAAACAAGAGAGATGGATGCGGGTCTTTTATATTCCGCACCAAAATCACTAAATCGGTCGGCATATGTTACTCCCTTTGCTTTTACACGTTGAGGTCATCGCTGATGACAGGGATACATATGCACTTTGAATGTTACATTATCAAACGACCAGCTAATCTATCCATTCGATCTCCAGTGTAAATAAATGGAACCTTATTTTCTCGACCTCTGACTTGTTGCACTACTAGTCCAGGTAGTAGTGCTAGATTGAACCAGCCGTGGGTGCAGTATTCAACTTTGCTTGTCAGTTAGTCAAGATAAAGTGGATCAGTCTCGATCCATCTTCCCTTGGAGAAGAAGCAGCGCGCGCGAGCCACTTGTTCCCGTACAAACACAACAAGAAGAGCGCCAACGACTCTTGCTCACCCGTCCCTACAAATACCTGCCAGCTAACTCGATCACTAGCAAGCTTCGCTCGCCAAGAAACGAAAACACATTCGGCAGTCGATCGATCACGAGAGGATCGAACTTGATCAAGATGGCCGTGAAGCTGATCACCGCGTTCGGCAGCCCGTTCGCGCACCGCGCCGAGGTTGCGCTGACGCTCAAGGGCGTGTCGTACGAGCTGATCTTGGAAGACCTGGCGAACAAGAGCGAGCTGCTGCTGACGCACAACCCCATCCACAAGTCCGTCCCCGTCCTCCTCCACGGCGACCGGCCGGCCATCTGCGAGTCCCTCATCATCGTCGAGTACATCGAGGAGGCCTTCGGCGGCGACGGCTCGGCGCCACGCCTGCTTCCGGCGGACCCCTACGACCGCGCCACCGCCCGCTTCTGGGCTCACTTTTTCGACAACAAGGTACCTACATCACATGCCTAATTTATCAGTAGATAGATAATTATCCTAATTAAACGTACGTGAACCACGCATATATATGAATCCTGATGAACGGGCATGGATGCATGCGCAGTGCCTGAAACCGCTGTGGATGTCGCTGTGGACGGACGGCGAGGCGCGCGAGCGGTCAAAGAAGGAGATGAAGGAGAACCTGGCGATCCTGGAGGCGCAGCTCGACGGGAAGAGGTTCTTCGGCGGCGACGCCCTCGGCCTCGTGGACGTGGCCGCCTGCACGCTCGCTCACTGGCTCGACGCCATGGAGGAGGCGGCCGACGTGCGCCTGGTGGCGGACGGCGAGTTCCCTGCTCTGCGCCGGTGGGCAAAGGAGTACACCTCCCACGAGGCCGTGAAACCGTCTCTGCCGGACAGGGACCGGCTCGTCGCCTTCTTCGCCGCCAACAAGGAGAGGTTCACGGCCATGGTCAAGGGAGCCGTGCAGCAGTAACTCCATGGATCGGGGCACGGTTAATTATGTCGCACAAAGTCATGTATATATCAGGGATTGCCAGAGGAAATAAATGCTTGTTTGCATATATATGGAATAAAATGTACTCTACACTTGAGCATCTTGCTTGGGAAATTAGCATGCAGTGATTTCATAGCGTGCTTGGGAAATAAACGGTTTGAAATGTTCCCTTGGCATTTTTTTTCTCCGTCAAGCGAACGGCTAATGTACTAAACACATTTCAAACATCTTTTTTCCGAACATTAATTACAAAGTGTGAAATAGGACTGCTAATGTACTAAACTCTTTTTTCCCAAACAAATTAAACTTAGCATGGAGCTAAAATGGAGCCTGGATTAGAATGAATTACTTCATGAATCCTGATACCATCGTTTTAGTGTGCGAGCAGTCAACTAATTCCTCGTTGGAGCTAGCTTTTGCGGTGGAAAAAAAAATACAAAACCTAGACTGCATGACGAAATTGGCCCACGGATGAGATTGTCCAAAGGTGAAGATAGCTGCTGGCTCTTGTCAGATGCTCTCTGTCATGTGCAGAGAGGTGTCAGCCTCTGTGGGCGCCCAAGCGCTAGCGCTTGAAAAAGAGCTGCCGTCATTCTCTTTCTTCTCTTTTGCCATTAAACAAATATATAATTCATCCAAGCGCTAGCAGGTGTGTCAGGCGTTTGGGAAGCTCTTAGAGCAGGCCCAATAAGCACTGTTCCCTGTTGATTCGACCATTATCAGCTGACGTGGAGGAGAAGGGGGGGAGGAGAGGAGGGTGTTGGTAGTTGCAGTGCGCGACCGTCGCTTCGTGGCCCGAGGTGCTGCTGTGAGAGAAAAGTCTGGACATATGATTGGATAGTGGGACCGATAGGAAGTAAAGAAATGGTTTGTGGGACCGACAGGAAGTAAAAAATAATTTGTGGAGACAAGCTTGTCTGGTTCATTGGCTTGCTCTTATGGGGTGAAGTCAGCCGGCGAAATAACTCTCCACGTCAGCCAAATCCTAGCTGGAGGAGCGAGAAAAAGAAAAGGAAAGAGAGAGCGCGGCGGGCGTACCGCAAGTCGGTCGCTCAAAGCGGCATACCCGAGCCGAACCGTCCGCTCTCAGCCCGTTGCGGGCGACGGAGCCGTGTGTTTGTTCTTCCCTACGATCCCCTGCTCCGTAAATGTAGTAGATAAGAGCATCTCCAACCGGTCTTCTATTTTCATCTCTATATCTCTATATACAGGATCCTCTATCCTGTTTCATCCTCTATTTTGCAGCACACCCAACCGGTACTCTAAACAACAATCTCTATATCCATTCATCCATTTTTTTATTAATATTTTGCAACTACTTCCTCCTCTTTCTCTCTCGCCCTGCCGCCGCCAAAACGCGCGCCGCCGCCGGGCTTCCCGCGCCCTTCGCGCCCTGGCCCGGCACGCCAACGATACCGCCGCCACGCCCGCGCCCTCGGCCCCGCGGCGGAGGCCACTCGCGCTCACCAAACTCGGCGAGCTCCGGTCCACGACGGGCAAGCGAATGCCATGGCAGCGCCGCCACTCGCCGTCGCTCGCGCTCACATACCTCGACGAGTCGACGGTGCCCTCCTCCTCCTCCTCTCCCCGGCGTACGAGAGGCTCTGCGCAGATGCCTCATCCGCTGCTGCTGATTCAATCGCCATCTCCTGCGCGCGGGAGACGTGCGGCGTGCGGCAACTGCTCGGCTCCAAGCCGTTCGTCGACTTTCGCGAACTCCAGACGCGGCGGTTGTCGGAGTCGGCAAACCCAGACTCGGCGGCGACGGCTCCAAGGTCAAGAGTCGGCGCAGAAGCGGCCAGCGCGTCGATTTCGCTGGATGGATCGAGATGCGGTTGGATTTCACCGGACCGGATCGAGATGCGGAGCCAGGAAAAGGGGGCGCCTCGGGAGAGGGCTGCAGATCCTCTTCCGGCGACCGGAAGCCGCTGCCAGGCCAGGATTGCGCTGCGTTTGCGGTGGTGGAAGAGGATGGGAGGAGGGGGAGGAATGCGCGAATGAAGCGGCGGGCTCGATAGAGGACGAGCTCCGTGCTCTACTTCTAGCGATCCAGGCGAGGGAAATACAGTCGGAACAGTGTTAAAGGATGAGATAGAGTACGGTTGGAGCCGTTTTAACCCATATCCTCTAAAAAAATAGAGTATGGAGTGCAATAGAGCACCGGTTGGAGATGCTCTAAGCAAGACATAACTGTTATTGTTTTATTGTTTGATGGATGGCCACAACGATGAGCACCACACCTGATCGTATGCACATCAGCACATGCAAGCGTTAAATATTTGTATCATTATTGCAATCCTTCTCTTAGCTAATCTAACGGCCTGTTCATTATACGTGCCGGCTCTTGTACTAGCTCTATGTGACATTGCAGTTGCATTTAGCCAGCAGCTGCCGAAACCATAATCCTGCTCTGAAACAAAATCGAACGACCTGCCCATCTGATGGACGGCCACAAAATCGAGTGTAAGCCACGCTGAAACACTCGAGTGCCCGTTATATTTCCCGTAAATAAATCGAAATGGCTGCAACAACTCACGATCACCGATCAATCCGAGTGTTTGAAGGTGAACATGCTGAACCCAAAACAAATAGGAGTACTCCATGATGGGAACAGTGTCGGTAACGGAGGAGGAACCTTCTTCCTAAAATTGGATGGGGCACCAGAATTTAACGATCCACAAGGATCTCGGCCTCCCAACTTTGAATTTCTATGAAAAAGTGTGTGTGCTCCTTTGTGGACACACAATATATATTACATTTCCAAAAGTCGAACATGATGAATATATGTCTAAATCTGTTGACATTTCGTGGGAATATTGAAAAAATGAAGTAACCAGAAACTATTTGTATAACCCCTTCAATTAAAAATGACATTTTAGAAGCATTTCTCTCAAGAGACTGCCGGTGGAAATAGCTCAACAACCGTCTATAGGAATATTTATTTGTAGTAGTAGTGATTGTAAAGTTATTGTCCTATTCATTGGATTTATATTTTTTGATGTTGGCTAGCGCAAAAAACAAAATCAAGAAAGAAAAACAGAGGGTCGTATTATCAGCGAAAATTCAGACGCGCTTCTATTTTCGTCCAAGGCTGAAAAGTTGGTGTATGCCTTTCCATGTAGGACTACTAATATTCCTGTTGTGGTTAAGGAAGGATGGCGAGTTGCAAGGCAGACCGATCAGCTGACAATCTCGAGGCGCAGCTCAATGCAGCTTCTCGGAAGAGACTTTTCACATACAGTCGCACACATAATTCGTCACAGTACCTCTTGAGTGTTATAGAAACAAAAGTAGAGATGGATGCCAATCTTTGTATTCGTCACGGTGCCTCTTCAGTCGGCATATGTTACTCCCTTGATTTGCTTTTACACGTCGAGGTTCAGGGATACATATGCAGTCTGAATGTTGCATTATCTAACGACCAGCAAATCTAGCTATCCACATTCGATCTCCAATGTAAATGGAACCTCGATCTCTGACTTGTTGCACTACTAGTCGTAGATTGAACGAGCTGTGGGTGCAGCATTCAACTTTGCTTTTCTGTCAGTCAGACAAGTGGACCGGTCTCGATTATGTGACTTTGTCCCTGCAAGCACAGGCACAGCACAACAAGAGAGATCTAGCAACATCTGTTGCTCACCGTCCGTCCCCTACAAATACCTGCCTGCTAGCTAACAGAGTAACTCGATCACTTGCAAGCTTGGATCGCCAAGAAACTAAAACACATTCTGCCAGCGATCGATCACGAGAGAAACATATATACTACGAGTAGTGATCAAGATGTCGGTGGTGAAGCTGATCAGCACGTTCGGCAGCCCGTTCGCGCACCGCGCCGAGGTGGCGCTGACGCTGAAAGGGGTGCAATACGAGCTGGTGATGGAGGACCTGGAAAACAAGAGCGAGCTGCTGCTGACGCACAACCCCATCCACAAGTCCGTCCCCGTCCTTCTCCACGGCGACCGCCGGCCATCTGCGAGTCCCTCGTCATCGTCGAGTACATCGAGGGGCCTTCGGCGGCGACGGCTCAGCGCCGCGCCTGCTTCCGGCGGACCCCTACGACCGCGCCTCCGCCCGCTTCTGGGCTCACTTCATCGACAATAAGGTACTTACTAATTATGCATTAATAATCTATGGATATTCATAATTAATTATCCCAATTGAACGTATGATTTGAATCATGAATCCTGATCATATGTTTCTGCGTGCAGTGCTTGGGCCCGCTGTGGATGTCGTTGTGGACGGAAGGCGAGGCGCAGGAGCGTTTCGCGAAGGAGTTGAAGGAGAGGCTGACGATCCTGGAGGCGCAGTGGTGGAGGGGAAGAGGTTCTTCGGCGGCTACGCCGTCAGCCTCGTGGACGTGGCCGCCTGCACGCTGGCTTACTGGCTGCTGGAGGAGTGTGGTGGGGGTGGGGGCGGGAGTGCGCCTGGTGGCGGACGGCGAGTTCCTGCCTGCGCGGTGGGCCAAGGACTACACCGACGACGAGGCCGTCAAGCGGTGCTGCCGGACAGGGACCAGCTCCTCGCCTGCTTCGCCGCAAACAGGGAGCGGTACTCGTCGCAGGCCAAGGCGGCGGTGCAGCACTAATCCTGCATGCGAGCCTAATTTTGTGTCCCTTCTATATTTTTTTTTGAAACTGCGTGTTTTACAATTCTTGTGGGATTATGTTTGGAGCGTATGACAGTGATATGCGGGCGGGTGAGATAATAAATGGATTGTAATTACAAAAAGAAAAAAATGGATTAAGTCTCAAAAGGTCAAACTTAACTCAAAAGGTCAACGGCGCGTTAATAATTTAAAAAAACGAAAGAAGTATGTTTTATGCTGCTGCATTACAATCTAACCTTCATGGTTATGCCTCTAATCACCCTAGGCATTACTATGTGCATAACAATAGTGACAGTACAAAAGTTTGTATAGACATAATAATAGTGACACTGTGACAGCACGACGAAAGTCGTCCCTAGAATGCGAGGAAAGTTGAAGCCGCTTCTGTCCCTCGAAAAAAAAAGTTGAAGCTGTACTCTCGGGTGCAAAAGACACCAGTGACAGGGGGCAGAGCGAGAAACTCACCAGTCACCACACATAACTCTGCCTGGCACACTGCAGAAAACCAGCAGGCTGGTTCAGAACGCACTCCACCACCACCTCCTCGGCTCCTCCTCCCCTCCTCGGAGTTCCCGGGGCCGCGCTTCCTCGGCGACATCACCGGCACATCGGTCCTCTCCTCCCTCTCCTCTCTGCTCCTCCCCACTCTTCTACCTTCGCCTTTGCTCTCCGTGTTGGTTTTCTTGCCCCATTCGACGATCGCGCTACGCTGGGCGGCGACGAAAGTAGGTTAGATTGCTCTTAGGTGCATTGGCGCGGTCCCAGCTCGATTGCGACTCGTGAAAGATC
>JAAXCT010003654.1:0-28522 GCA_012490785.1 Eragrostis nindensis
TCGGTTTTGAAAACCCTGTTGGCGAGTACATGCGAATTTAAAGTGCAACTACTGACAATGATTAATGAGGGCGAGTACATATGAAATTTAAAATATGATGGTAAATATTTACACCCCTCTATATGTGAAATTCTAATCTGTGATAACATGAACTGCCTACTCAAAAAATCGCCTTTAATCTGGTACAAATATAACAAGTTTTTGAGTAGGCGGAAGGCAGTTCATTAGCAAGATGTTGCTACCGTAGAGCATATAAATTTGCTGGATCCTTAATAGAACTAACAATGTTTGTCGTCATTCTTCATTTTAGAATGACCTTTGTTTGTTGTGCGAAAAAACATACACACGATCGAGTCAGTTTTTCAAAAGATCCATTAAATGCATTGCAAGTCAAGCAAGTAACAGGCTGGACATCTTTCATGCAAGAAGAGATGACAGATCCGAGTTTCAATCTCTCCTTCCTCTCAATAATAAATACTTGTCATTGTTCCAAAAAAAAAAACCTAAATACTTGTCATGAACTTCATCTGTTTATTAGAGCTTGTCATCTTGGTGGTGTTTTAACCATGACCTCCTCTCCTCGGTCAAAAAGAAAACGTGAAAACTTATAAGAACCAAATGGATCATTAATTGTCGCTACGACACCTTGACTAGGAAGTATATCTAGCGAAAATTTAAAAAAAAAAAGTTGGACACTTTTTTTAGGGGAGGGGGGGGGGGTAACGAAAAAGTTGGACACTAGATCCCCTTTGGTAGAGCTCCGAAACAAGCTTAAGAAGTTGTTTTTGGATAAGTTGTACCAAAGAGGCTGTCTCAAAACTGCTTACCCAAAGAATCAAAAGGGAGGAGTTCTCGTGTTGTGAGCTCGAAAAAGAAGCTGAACAAAATTATGTTTCCCCTGCTCCCTCTCCCAACGTGAGTGCAAAAGAGGAGCTTTTGACAAACAGCTCCTGCTCCCTCATAAAAGCAGCTTATCCAAGAGTAGTAGGATCCGTTTTGACATGAGGGGAAGCTCTCCCGAACGAGCCTTTAAAATCTCCATAAAAACATAGTTACACGTTCTCAACAAATTTAAAAACTTTTTCGATAATTTCTTTAAAACTTACTATCAGCTGTTGATGTAACATTATGGCTTGACCCAAGATTATTGCAGCGCCAAACTCTCTACCGTTAAAGATAAAACAAAATGTTATACAAGTATACGCACTAAATAGGACCAAGATAAAAACATCGTGTCTTGACCCAAGATTTTGTCCTTTTTTTGCATTAGAAAATGCAGCACCAGCTCCACAGTTGATTTCATATCTGGGGATGGGCGAGTTGTCCGAGCATGTGGATTACCTCATTGTTCATGTCAGCGTCATCAACTTGTATTTGTTATTGTTCACATTATTCTAAAATAGATATTTCAATTCAAAAATTATATGTTTAGGGCGCTTTTGGATGGAAGAATCACTTCCACAGTGAAATGACGATTCGAGAAAATGAAAACGTGTGAAACGGCGAGATCGGTGTTTTGTGTCGTTCCGCTCCGATTCGCACCCCTTGCCTTATCAACCTCTCCTCCAACTTGCACTCATATTTATACCGATTGCCACTGCCTCCTCTATTCTGGCGCACGAGTCACGACGCCCTCACTTTAGTTTGATAGGGTTTGGGAGCCGCTCCATGTCGCCGCCATTCTCCAACCCCAGGTCTCAGCAGGACGCCGATGAAGACGAGCCGCCCAGCGTCGTGCAACAACTGTAATTTGCGACGGCCGCAAGCAAGGGTTCGATCCTTCCTCAATAGCGACTAGAATCGATGCGTGTAATGAAACTACTGTCGCCTGTCGGCATATGAGGAAGGCAGGAGCACCGGCACCAGGGTAAAAAGTTGAATTCAATGATTTAGAACCAATTTTTGGCAACACCCAGGCAGTGGCAGTGGGTGGCTGGACCTCTAGCTACGCCACTGGAGGAAGGTGTTTCTGAAGAAGTCAAACATATTGCTCTGTCTTTTCTGGTCCTCATAGTCATATTTACCGATTAAGTAGTGATATTTGGATTCTTGGTTGTATTTTAGAAACATGTATGTGGTGAGACTGTTTATGGGTTAGACATCTAAACATGTGGACATGTATTTTATAATGTAGCAGCAACAACATGGTCCAAGCAAGAGTAATCGAGTCATTTTGATCTTTTTTAAATTGAAACTGAAACCGGACAACAAGTCAATGATTTTTGAAGTGATTCTGTTTGAGATTGTGAAACATTTTCTGATTCTTGATGGATCAAGAGCTATACCATACACACCCTTACTATCAATGTATTTCCTGATCAACTTTGATCAGCATAGCAGAAGATGTGCCAACAGAGGTACCACTCCATCAACCAACGATGTGTATGTAAACAGACAACCATACAAGTTTCTCGTTTGTGAATTGAAGCATGCAAGGAAATGTTTATGTTTTACGAAGATGTTGGGGCAATACAGGTGTGCAAGGGCAAAGCCACAGTGGCTAGCAGGGGCATATGCTCCCGCAAAAAATTAAAAGAAAATAGTGAATGTTGGAGTGCATTCGAACCCATGATTTATCATATTTGTATCTTGCAAATGGAGTTGAGTTTGGTGTTATAATTTGAGAGCATCTATTCAAAATATGTGAAAACCTCTAACTCCTTTTTCTAAAAGAAATATGAAAATGAGGACCTCTAACTATGTTTATTTTTTATGAAGTTCTCAAATTTCTGATTATGTCCAGTTTTTGACGGTTATGCCTCTCTGTATGTTGCGAAAACCTCTCCTTTTAATTCAGCCATCCTTAAAACTTTTCATCACCTAGTCGCCGGTGGCAAGTGGCTACCATGACTTGCCATGGTGGCACTTGCCGGGCCCAGCCACCTCACCACCGTCGTACAGCTCAGGAACAACCAGCGTGGCCACGTACCACGTCGGATCCCCCATGGCCCGCCACGCAGCCCACCCAATCAGCTCCCGCCACGCCACAAGTAACCGCTCCACACTGACCGCCATGCGGGCCCTGGAATCAAGTGCACCTGCGAGGCACGGACCATGACATGTGGGTCCGTCTTGTTGACGCCCAGGTAGGCCACCTGCGCGAGCGCGTGTCCGAAGCGGCCACGACGCGAGCCGCTTCGCTTCGATCGTCACAGGCGCGGCAAAGAGCGCCTTTCCTTCCCTCCCTCCCGCTCCCGCTCAGATCCCGATCTCGCCGCGATCCATGGCGTCGCCGCAGCAGCCGCGGCAGCCGCCGCCGCCGTTCGCCCAAGCGCAAAACCCTGCTGCCGCGCAGGGCCCGGGCCCTGTTTCGGGACCGCCGGGCGCCGGCGGTCTTCCTGCGTCGTTCGCAAACCTTCAGATCTCCCGCGGCCCGGCTCCGGCGCCGGGACAGGCCCCGCCACCGGGCGCTCCGCGTGGGCTCACGCCGCAGACCGCTCCGCCGGCCTTCGCCGCGCGTCCGGGCCCGCCGTCGGCGGCTGGCGCGCGCGCCCCTCCTTCCCCGGTAGCCCCCGGCGCCAGCTTTCGTGCGGGCGCCGACGGCCTCTGGCGCCCCGCCCTTCGGCGGTCCTCCCGGGGCGGTGCCCCAGCAGTCGTTTGTTTGGTGGGCCTCCAGTGGCGGCTTCCCAGCAGCAGCCGGCTCCCTTTGGCGGACCGCCTGGGGCGGCGTCCCAGGCGCCTCCGCCGTTCGGAGGGCCTCCTGCTGCGGCGTCGCAGGCGCCTCCGCCTTTCGGGGGCCCTCCTGGTGCTGCGTCAAGGGCGCCTCCGCCGTTTGGAGGCCCCCCGGCCGTGGCTTCCCAGGCGCCTCCGCCAATCGGCGGTCCCTCGGCTGCGGCGCCGTCGGTGGTCCCCTGGGGCGGTGTCACAGCCTCCATTCGGCGGGCCTGCTGCCATCTGTCGCAACTGGCGCCACCCGCAGTTCGGCGGTCCGCGGCCGGCATTCCCCGGACAGCCTGCAGCGATGCCGGGAGCCTCATCTCAGCCAGCGCCACCGACTTTTGGGGCTCCGCAGCAGTCCTCACCGCCATTCAGTGGGCCGCCACAGTTTGGCGGTCCCCGGCCGGGTGGGCAGCCGCCCTTTGGTGCACAATCTGCGCTGGTTTCACAGCAGCCACCTTTCATGGGACGACCTGGGGCTACAGCACCAGCGTTTGGGGCCCCTTCGTGGCAATCTCAGGTGAGAATAAACATGTCCTGATTTGCTATGTTGAGTTCTATTCAAAAGATCAAATTTTTGTGAGGGAGACTGCCATTTGGAAGTGGTGAATGTAGACTATGATGTTTATAATAATGTCACTTAAGCTAGGGATGCTTTTTATTATTTATCTACCTGTTATAAAGTATAGGCTGTATGGACCTTACGTTGACGGACTGACCCTGTGAACATATCTGAAAGAGATCAATTTACTTTTGGAATATATATTCTTGTGGTTTGAAAGTCATTCATGTTCTCTGTTAATTGAAGTTTCAAAGTTCTAATGTGCCTGATCTGCACAACATTTCTATGAATTTGATCTCACTGGAGTGGTCGCCATTAATAGTTTGCAAGTTCTAGTAACTTAAGGTTTGTTAATACAAGTTTGAAAAAAAGGTTTTCTAGTGCTCGAAAAGCTAAAATTGAACAGTTACACACACATTAAATTGAATTTTCAAAGTTCTAATGTGCCTGATCTGCACAACATTTATATGAATTTGATCTCACAGGAGTGGTCGCCATTAATAGTAAGTACTAGTAACTTAAGGTTTGTTAATACAATTTTGAAAAAAAAAGGGTTTTCTAGTGCTGAAAAAGCTGAAACTGAATAGTTACACACACTACAAATCTTGGAACCTTAAAAATTTGATCTCACATGCTCTATGGAATTATTTCTAGGGACCTGGGTCTAATGCTATGCAACCACCTATGAGGATGCCTGGCATTCCTGGTAGCATGCCACCAAACACACTAGGACAAGGGATGCCACTCCCTGGTACCCCAACAATACCGTATTCTCCTCATGCTGGAACCCAGGTCTCAACCCCGTCAAAAATCGATCCTAATCAAATTCCCCGACCAATGTCCGAATCATCAGTCATCATTTATGAGACCCGTCAAGGTGGCCAAGCGAACATTCCCCCGGTATGTGGGTTAGAGATCAGAGTGTGTAAATGGTTGTCCTTTTCTCTTAATGTTTTGTTGCAGCTCAAAATCTGTTCTTATCCTTTATTGTTTATCACAGGCTGCATCTACTGAGTTTATTGTGAAGGACACTGGGAACTGCAGCCCTCGCTTAATGAGGTCCACTGTGAATCAGGTAGCTCTGTTTATAATTGCTTGTAATACTCTGGAATGTCTATTTCTGTCTAATCTGCTGCTAATACACACTCTATCAGATACCTTGTACAGGTGATCTCTTGACAATGTCGGGCATGCCTTTAGCTCTGATGGTTCAACCTTTTGCTCTTCCTCACCCGTCTGAGGAACCTATTCAGGTACACTTTACTCATTCCTAGAGAACAGCACTAGGACATAATCCACAATATTTCAAATAGATGACCTGTTTGACAGCAGACTTTCCAGTTTATACCATAATAAACTCAACTATCATTTCCTTTTCATTTTTCGAGTGCTATCAGATGAATGAAATTTGCATAAACGCATCGGGATGAAACTCCAGTGCATCTTATGATACTTCAATTGATGCAATATGCACATGATTGAATCTCTTAATGAAAAATGAACAGTATGCAAGAAACTATTCTCGTTATTGAATTCAACTAAAGCAGTATGATTCACTATATGCTTCATATTAATTTGTGGTGCTATTTTTTGTTAGTATCATCAGTAGTCTTACTTGAGTTCACTTGCAAGAAAGTATTGCTACTCTTTGCTTAGGTGATGCCGATGCAAACAATGAATCCTCATAAGCTGATTAACTAAAAGTTAATTGTTCTCTGTTTAGTTATTTTGTTACTGGAGTATTGTTGAGCAGCTTTCCTCAAAGATAAAGAAAACTCATGATGGCTGGTACTATATATTGACTTTGTTCTTGATCACATAACCAAAACTTTAATTCTGAATGCTTTAATAAATTTCATTGTAAGTAGTCGAACCAGTAAACGCTCTGATGGTTACAGAGTTATAAACATACTCAGCGTACATGAAAAAAGAAATACGAGAGGAGAGCTGTAACGTAGTATGAACATCTCACTCCTGGGCTCACTGGTTGTAAACTTTGCTGTAATTTAGTCCGGAATTCTGTTCAGCAACTAATCACCCAGAAAAGTTTATTTTTTGTTGCCCGTTTGAAGCTTTGACTCATTGCCTCATATTTTAGCTTGTGGACTTTGGAGAGGTTGGACCCATTCGGTGCTCTCGCTGCAAAGCGTACATAAATCCTTTCATGAGATTTGTTGATCAAGGGAGGCATTTCATCTGCAACCTATGTGGTACGAGCTTAAGATGCATTGTTTTCAGTTCTATTAAATTCATTAGTTTTCTGTACCAAAGGTAATATGTTAGATAACACCTAGAGTTACTTTAATCTTCTACATGGCTCTGCTTTTAGCGACCTGAACATTTAGCAATCTGTGCACATGCCTGTGGCTGAGATTCTCACTGTATCATTGCACAATTGTCCATTGTGTTAAACCCTAGAGAATGATGATCTAATCATCTTTCTAAAATATGTTATATATCATGTGCACCTTTTGAGAGGAGGGATTTGGGGAATTGACAGGATGAAGGGAGGAAGAAGATGGGGCAGCAGCCCCAGGGCTGGCCGTCTTAGGTGTAGGAGGGAGGAATGGGTGCGGCTGCCGCCAGCGGCGGCTTGGAGGCCTGAGAGCTGAGACCTGAGAGTTTAGGGTTTCACCCCTTAACCTTGCTCGCCCTTATTGATATACTCCCCTAAGTAATCTATCACAATCTGGAAGACTCTTGAGACCTAGACTTAAATCGAACTTTTAATGGGCAAGGTAGTACATGTCGACCTGTTGCCCCAGTACTGACCATACCGTCCACGCACCTGAACAGTAGCCTGCCTAGGTGCTGGGCCTGTCCTTTGGGCCCTGGGCCGTATTTGATCCATAAGAATATACTTATCGAGCAGTGTTATCTTTCTAATTTTACTTATTCGATTATCTGTTTTATCAGCAAGTACTCTTTTAGTTTGTTAAGCACGCCATATTTATTAAATTTAATGTATAATGCATGCACCCTACAGGATTCAGTAATGATACTCCTAGAGACTACATGTGCAACTTAGGGCCTGATGGTAGGCGTCGTGATGCCGATGACAGGCCTGAGTTATGTAGAGGAACAGTTGAATTTGTTGCTACAAAGGAATTTCTGGTTTGTGCTTATCTAGACTATGAACTCCTTGTGACATCTGCACTGTATTTTACGCTAACTGATCTTTATGAACCTATTATTTTTCTGTACACCAAAATCTTATTCATGTTTTTTCATGCACAATTCAGTAGACATAAACTAGCACATTTGTGAAACTTGGATTTGTATTTTTTTTAAAAAAGTAATGTACAGTCCTGCTGTTGTACTTTTTAATTTCTTGTTCGCTTTGCCTTTTTTCATCTCCAACTCATCTGAATAAATTTTCAGGTTCGTGATCCAATGCCAGCTGTATATTTCTTCCTTATTGATGTATCCATGAATGCTATACAAACTGGTGCAACTGCTGCAGCTTGCAGTGCTATTGCTCAGGCTATTTCAGATCTGCCGGTAATTTATGTTACGTGACTCTGTTTTTCTGTATAGCGCTTTATTAATTGCTATTGTAACTAACTAGATGCCATCTGTGAAAATTGATCCACTACTGTAGATCTATTGTATTTTATCAATTGCGTCATGTAGAAATTTCTTCCCTTGCAATTTCTTGAATGCTGTTGTGTATAAACCTAACTGTTACTATGCCCGAGTAAATGCAGTTTTCATGAAATCATCACAGTAATTGCTTTGATTCTTACTTTATTTGGTTTTGGGTATTAATGGTGCTTCTTTTGGTTCAGTTATCTTGATTTTATATGTTACCTTAGGAACTATTGAGTGACTTGCGATGTTGAAAGCTTCATAATGTCACAGTGATTGATTAAGACCGTGGAGTGAGCATTGTTTTTGATTTTTTGACACGACTTAGATAAAAGCATATTAGAGTTGATATATGTATAAAATGTATATATATTTAAGTATATTGTTCAGAGATCAAAATGTTTGACCACACACTTTCCTTGGTAGCAGTGATATTCAGGCTTGATGTATTGATTTTAATTGCAAAATTGAAAGTCAATAAGTTTTATATTTTCAACACTGATTTTTCCCCCTACCTTATGTAGGAAGGTCCTCGGACAATGGTTGGAATCGCTACATTTGATTCTGCTATTCACTTTTACAGTCTTAAACGTGCTCAGCAGCAGGTATAGTATGCCGGAGTTGTCCTTCATATTTCATTCATGCTGTCTCTATGGAGTCTTAACATCAGCGCTTTGAAGGAACACCAGGGACTCCTGTTTTTAGCGTTGTGTTGACTTGTCACCTTTACGACTTCCGTTCTTTTGGTGTGGCTTTTCTAGTGCATTTTCCCATTTATATTGTGGATGTACCACTTGGTTAGAAGCATCTTTTTTTTTTAGTGGAGCTATAAAAGATGTAACAGAGCAGTGCAGCTGGACACATCAACCATCTTCCGATCCTTAAATAGCGGGAATGCTATTTTTCCTCCACTTATCCTTTTTTCATTTGGGAACCAAAAACATAGATATACAACTATATAATGCATTCAGAATCTTCTGTCTTTTATGCCATCTGTTGCTTCCATTTTTTATTTACAGTTTACTTTCTGTATGAAACTTAAATATATGAATCATCTATGTAGCCTTTGATGCTTATTGTTCCGGATGTTCAAGATGTATATACGCCGCTCCAAACGGATCTTATTCTCCCAGTTTCTGAGGTTTGTATTTGAGCATATGAAATTCACTAATATTTTTATTCATTTCCTCATAAACGTGTAAGTGAAACTTTCTGTGATTGGAAACATTTTTTAATCTTTTGTCCTACTTTTTCCTTGTGGCTACAGTGCCGGGAGAATCTGGAGCAGTTGCTGGAAAGCATACCGAACATGTTTGAGAATAATAGGGTTGCTGATTCTGCTTTTGGAGCAGCTATGAAGGTAGTAGTTTCACCTTTTGCTGGTTGTATTATATTTCCATTTGGTATGTGGTCCTATTGAGCTATGGACGAAAGAAACTAACTTATTATTTTCCCATTTTTTCCCTTTCATTGTTGATTGGTAATTTGTTTGTTAATTTATTTTCTGCAGGCTGGCTTCCTGGCGATGAAAGCTACTGGTGGAAAACTTCTTGTGTTCCAATCAGGTATAACTTCTAAACTTAATCAGAGTTGAGTTAATTTTAAGACGTATTTATGCAGACTATATTAAGTTGTTTCTGATTGTATTAGATTAGCTGCACGCTGCCTCAATTGGTGTTATATTTATTTGGCTGGAATTTGAGTTCTCCCATTTCCCTTGCAATGGATGAACATATTTACATTCTGGTCCAGGAAATATTGCCTGTTTATTAGTATCAGAATGGAGGTTTTGCAATGCCAATGACCTGATGCTGTATAACAGCGACATAAGTTGTTTAGATGGTTTACATAAGCTGAATAACATTTTGACGTAATTGTTATGATGGTTACTCTATTGAGGTCTCTTTTTAAATAGTTGTGATTTATAGACCTAAATTTGTAACATACAAACTCGGACCTGCGGGGGGCAAGCCACCCCCGTGGCATCGCATTAAGAAGAAGACCTTCTCACGCAGGCCGAGAAAACCCCGAACCCCCCTCCCACCCTTACACAAGGGCCACGACGCCTTGTGAGAGCTGGGCCGGCGCTTGCACCGTAACCACAGCAGGGCCGGGCCTTACCTGTGATTCGGGAATTGGGAGAGCGAGGGGATTTTTTGTACCACAAGCCATAATTCGCACCCACCGGTTTTGAACCTGGGACCTGTGGGGTGCTACGGGGCGTCTTAACCACTCAGCCAAGAAGTGTTTGTATGGTGTTTACCGTAAAGTGAACTTATACATGCATTTTGCCGTTTTGCATGTTATATATATCAGAAATTTGTTTTTCTTTTCTATTTTTGTGTCTCAAACTCGAATCATGATCTTCAATTTTCTATTGTTTTATCACTTGCAGTGCTGCCATCACTTGGGCTTGGTTCTTTATCTGCTAGGGAAGCTGAAGGTAGAGCAAATATTACAACTGGTGATAAGGTATACATTTTCATAAATTATTAGTTTACCTTACCTATTAGATCTATTTCCATGTCTTTGTTTCATCAACAGCACATTTTCCTTTTGCTGGGAATGTAACAGTTAGCTACTGGTTCATTCAAAAAAACTGTTAGCTTACTGTAGTAACTTTGTATGATTCACAGGAAGCTCATAAACTTCTGCAGCCTGTTGACAATACTCTCAAGACAATGGCACTAGAATTTGCTGAGTATCAGGTATGACACACTCAAGTTATTTAGTGATTTCTTCTCTGTTAGCAATTGGCATGCCATGATGACACATTGTTTTGTCCCCTCCTTTCAGGTCTGTGTGGATGTATTCCTCACCACACAATCCTATGTTGACACTGCTTCAATATCAGTTGTGCCACAGACTACAGGTGGCCGGGTATGTTTTCTCACTAATGCATTTAAGCATTAATTGAGCTTCTGAAGAGTCCATTGACAGAAATTGGTCACCCAACAACAAACAACAACAACATAGCCTTTTGTCCCAAGCAAGTTTAGGCTAGAGATGAAACCCACAAGACTCAAGGACAAGAGAAAACACAAAATGACAAAAGGAAAAAAAGGTAGAGTTAGAGATAAACAGAAAAATAATAGAAAAAAGATCACGGTTCAGGCACGTTGATTGCTAGTCTCCATGCGCCCCTATCCATAGCTAATTCCTTGGAGATATTCCACTCCTTCATGTCTCTCTTAACCTGGTTTCTAAATTGGTCACCCATGTACATTTATTTATTAGTAAATGGTGTATCTCGCACTCGTAGAAAGTGCAAACGTATTATGATTTTACAACGTCGTTCTATCGTATCCATGTTTCAATCCAGTGATCTTCGAATGATTATCTGAGTTTCTAAATAGTGAGGTTTGAGACTATCAGGGCTTGCTTTTTGTTTACCAGGCGAACTAGCCTACAGGCAACCTCTCAATGTAGAGAGGCATCTTTTGCCTTGCCCTGGATAGCTTGCATATGAAATACACATTTAGAACTAGCATAAGATTTTCAGAATATTTGATGGAAAAATATTGTTTCTTGTAAGGGGCAAGCACCTTTAGTTCTGTCCATATGTCTCAGTGCTATACTTTGTTATGACCACACATTTTATTGTGATTATATCTGATTGTTTTCTGAAAAAAATGAATTGTTTTGCAGGTCTATTACTACTATCCATTTTCCGCTCGTTCAGATCCAGCCAAGCTCTTCAACGATCTCCGATGGAATATCAGTAGACCTCAAGGTTTTGAGGCTGTTATGCGTGTCAGGTGCAGTCAGGTAGGTTTAATTTTAAATATTTTTTCTTCTGCGCTTTATATTGTGATTGTGACATACTTCCGACCCATTCTACCATTAGGGCCTCCAAGTTCAGGATTATTCTGGCAACTTCTGCAAGCGTGTTCCTACTGACATTGATCTTCCTTCGGTTAGTAAATAAACTGGTTTAAAATTGTATTCATATGTTTTTGTTTTTTTATTTCACCATTCTGTGTTCTTAAATGTATTCTTGTGCCGCAGATTGATTCTGACAAAACAATAATGGTCACATTTAAGCATGATGACAAGTTACAGGAAAATGTGGAATGTGGCTTTCAGGTAACTGATCTGTTTACTTTGTTGGATGCCTTTTCTTTTCCGAATTTCTTCAGGGGAAATTGTTGATGTTGCTTAAGTCCTCCTGGTGCTGAAGTTCTACAGTAACTCAGCAAATTTGGGCTTTTGTGATAACAGAGGATATATTGAATAAGCAGCAAGTGTTCCACATGCATTAGCGTTTGCTAGGGTTTTGCAAACTATTGCACGGATATCCTTGTTATCACTAGTTACTTGTGACTGGATTGTCTACTGGTCTGAAAATTCTAGGTTCTAGGCTATGTCCTTACTTTTTTATGGCTGATGATGCGATTGACCTGAGAAAACTATTTACTTTTTCCTTGCTTAGAGATACCACTAACTAATGAATGTGGCATAAAAGATTTGTTTTCTCGCATGATACTTTTAAGTTTTAAATTTCTACTAAATATCTATCTTCCCCGAAAGACATTGCAGACAATCCAGAATTCTTGTTCCAAGAATGTAACATAGAACATCTACGTGCAATGATAATGTGATTTCTCTTAACGGCCTGATTTTAAATGTTAGCAAAAGACTTAAAGTGATTTCTATTCTCACCATTGAACTTGTTCCACGTGTATTTCAAATCATGCGCTTTGCATAGGATTGTAAGGATTTTAGTGTCTCTCATAAGCAAGCTTGGTTTCTTATCCATTGATGATTTCTGCAACCAAGTACTTCTGGTATCTTCAATACTAGCACTTGCCTGATCTAGGTTCAGTTTGTGATAATGATTTATTTAGTCAAGTCATTTAGCATGGTTTTCGAATTTGTGTTGGATTAAGTGCTCAGTAGTTACTTTTTGTATCATGTAGTGACACTACCTAATTGACAAAAAATGTCTTGACATTGTTCCTGGCACTTTTCAGTGTGCACTTCTCTACACTACTGTATATGGGCAAAGAAGAATCAGAGTCATAAACCTTTCACTTTCATGCACAAGTATGCTTAGCAATCTTTTCCGGTATGCTGATCAGGAGACACAATTTGCATGCTTCCTGAAGCAAGGTAAAGCAGTGATGATCCTTTCTGGCTTTGCAATTATTCAGCTTATCAATAACATTGTGAGTGGATGAACTTAAATGGAGTGTTTCGTTCGCATAAACCCTGAAATATATTGGAAGACACTGACATTCTTGTGCCATCCAGCTGCTAATGGCATTCAGACATCTCCACTACCCCGTATTCGGGAGGAAGCAACAAATACATGCATAAATATTCTGCAGTCCTACCGTAAGCACTGTGCATCTGTAAGCTCATCCGGGCAGTTGATTCTTCCAGAGGCTCTCAAACTCCTGCCTTGTATACTTTAGGTATGATAGCACGCATCAACTGTTTTACTTTGTTTCTTTCATGTGCACTGACTCCACCAACATTTTCACTTTGTTTTTCAGCATTGATCAAAAGTATAGGCTTGAGAAACGATTGTCGATTAGATGATCGTTCCTATTGGGTGTCTCTTGTCTCCTCAATTTCTGTGGCACTAGCCGTACCCTTGGTGTTCCCTAGACTGATTCCAATCCATGATCTTACAACAAGGGTACAAGTTGCTATGCTAATTAAATCCATAATGTTTTTTATTCATTTTGAGAAATTATTTAATTGATGCGTACTATTTTCAGGACGATGATGATTCCCTTGTTCCCAGTCCCCTTATGCTTAATAGTGAAAATGTGCATGAGGATGGGATATATTTATTGGAAAATGGAGAGGATGGTCTTATTTATGTAGGAAACAGGGTAAACCCGGTCACCCTGGAACAGATTTTTGGTTTCTCTTCGGTGGCTGCTTTACCAGTCCAGGCAAGTCTCTTTCTACCTTTGAAGTTGTTGGATATGTCCTAGTATAGTATATTTATAACTAACTAAACCGGCTACTGATATCTCTCCGGTAGTTTTGTGTGTGCACGACATTTCTTAATTTGTGCTGGTGGACCTGACAAATGAATTGCTTGCAGTTGGTACTGGAGCAATTTGACAATGAACTCTCGAGGAAGGTTAATGAAGTTGTCAATGAAATAAGACGCCAGAGATGCTCTTACTTGAGGTAAGTAGAGCCCTTTTCTGGTTTCCTCAAACAGTTCCTTTGTCAGATACTAATACTTTGAAATTGCCTTGCAGGCTAAGATTATGCAGAAGGGGCGAACCATCTGGTTAGTGTTCTGAACTTTGTTAAGAGATTTTGCTGTTATTAACTATAAATGTGACTTTTCACTAATGAGTGTGTGTATTGTACCCCGCAGGTGATTTCTTCCGCTCATTTTTGATAGAGGACAAGACCCCTGCCGTCTTTTCATATGTGGAGTTCCTTGTGCATGTGCACAGGCAAATTCAAAGCAAAATGACGTGAGAGGCTGTACCCTGGTTGTAATATCTTGCCTAGTAGGTGGATTGTAGGTATCAAAAGGAGATTAATCTCGGCATAAGGATACAACAAAGAAGTGGACCATGGTGACTCCAGATCGCTGAGTGGGGCACCAAGTTTGCTTAGAGAATAGATTCGCAGGGATTGTGGCCTGCATCGCTTAGTGGACTGTTTTTTTGGAGTGGGTAGTATATGTTGTACACAAATGAGTTGCGGAGTGCGAGAGCGCTGTGTTTTGTGTTTTCTTTTCTTTGGCGTCGTGCAGCCTTATTTGTCTCTTGTGCACAGAGGATGTATTATGTTTAAAGGAAGATTATAGAAGTTCCCAGGAGCAAAACTGTACTTGGCCAATAGTATGAATTATCTGATATATAATTTACAAGTTTATGGCTGGACTGCTGTGATTGTCTTTGCATGTTTGCTGTGCTAGGATTTATTATAATGTTGCTTAATGTACTTCTTCCATTAAGGACATCTTGAAACGGACATTTTTTTTTTGGTAGTGATAGCTATGCGATTTGTAGGCAGTTGAAACATTGCTTAATTTGCTTTATCATCGTAATATTGTAGTTCATACAAGTTAAACTTGCAGGTTTCATAATACTGCTGCCAAAGGAATTTTTATATATTCATATCATAGTTTCAAAAACAAATAATGTTGAGTTTTACAATGAAACTGATATATAATGTACGTCAGGATAACATGACAGGTGGTGATTGCACATTTGAAGAATCACCACCGAGGAAGTCTGAAAAAAGAAAAGCTGAATTCTCGTAACTGTATGCCATACGGAAGTCAAAACTAATCACAGAACCACTCCATGTTCAGTGCGGCTGTCGGGGTCAGTCTCTCCGTAGGACGAGAGCAGCTTCTCTGGAACCTTGTCTCGCAGCTCGCTCTGCGCGGAGGCGTCGACACCAAGATCCATCTTGGACACTTCATCGCTTACCCCAAGAAGGTAAATGACGCTGGTGAGCTGATGTGCCGTTTCGAGACCATCAATCAACGGTGAGGAGTTCAACCATGATACACCCAAGCGCCCACGCAGCTGCTCCGGAGAAGAATAAAGTTTCCAAGACCAAAATCGCAGTTAGCAGCTCTCGCATCACGTTGAGCGTCTCCAACTCGCCAACTCGGTGAACCGCTGGCCACTGGGGGCGGCGCCTACGGATTTCGTCACGTAGGCTCTTGCCGACGAAATCCATGACGCCAAGAAGGAATGGGCGCACAAGGCTGTTCTTCAGCAAGAAGGAAGTGAAAGAAAAGGAGATCGTGGCAACTGACATATGGGACCCACATGTGTCACGTCGGGCAAAATCACTCTCGATACCGTTCAGGGAGAGAACTTGCACCGCATCCTTGAGTTCTAGAAGTCAGGCTATCTGGTTTTGTAATTGAAGGTAAAAGATGTAACTCCTATAACAGTTGGGGGGGGGGGGGGGGGGGGGTAAACAGGACTTCTTCCAAAAATATTTGCCAGCTTGCATGAGAGAATGGATTGGGCTTGATAATGGACAAAAAAAATATTTACCTGACGAATAAATGGGTCAAAATAAAACATGGGCTGGAAAATTAATGGGCTGACAGAAAAAATAGTAGGCCAAAAATAATGGTCTTAAAAAAGTATAAGGGCTCGACAAAATGGGCAAAAAAATAAATCAAAAAATTAGTGTGCGAGAAGTAATAGCCAGCCAAGCCAGATCCACGTCAACAGTTTATAACAAAAACAATCGTCACTAAAATCTATGACGTTTTGGTAAAGCATCACAAATTTAAGTCGAAAATCAATAAATAGTCACATAAGATAATTAGCCACGTATACAATGGCGGAGCGGGGGTGGGGCGGCAGGGGCCATGGCCCCCCCTAACTTTCGTGAAGTCTCAGCATATCTCCTCAGTAGCCAGTAGAGAGTAGACCGGTCCGTATACAACGTTCCAGCCCAGGCATTCGAGCAAGCAAGCCTGACGTATAATCCACGACAAAGTGATTTTCGTCATAAATTCGTCATAGAATGTTATTTATGATGAATTTCTCAAATTTTGTGACACAATTAAATCATCATAAAAGAGCAATATTGTGGTAGTGAGCATTGATGTGCTTATAGCCCCTCAATTAATCTACTATATTGAATTACTTTATCCAATTCGAATTGAAAAAAGCATAGGATAAGAAAATACAGAGGGCCAAAATGTAATCAACAGTCTAAATATGTACTAAAACGGTCGCCCAAGTCGATTCAAGTAGTTTTGTTTTAGAGTATATAAGCAGTCTGCACTAAAATGGTTGCCCAAGTCGCATATGGGCTCAATTTTGGATATTCTATATATGTATAGAAAGCTAAGAAGATCATCTTTCCAATGGCACTAATCTCATGCAGAAATTTATTCGGAGTCATCACTAATCATCGAAACAAGTTGATGTTCAGAATCTGTCTCGGTACACACGCCACCGTCTTTTGATCTTTCGGTCTCTTGTATCTCGAATGAGCCTATTAGGGTGCGTCCAGGTTCCTTGTACGATCATAGAGTCTTCGTAAACAGTTGGCGCCACACTATTAGAGTTTGGGTGTTTCTTAGATTATTCTATCAAAACTGTTTCGCTGTCTATTGGTTGTGAGACCTCAACTCATAAGTTTAATCATGCACCTATAATTTGTTTCATTCTTTTGTGTTCTTGCGTGTGTTCTTTGATTCGCAAGTAAGGATCTTTGGCTAGGTCGACCATGCAATGCCGGTCAATAACCTAAGAAGACATGATGATGCGACTGCGGGTTCAGAATGTGCTGTTCGCAATCCAGAAGCCCGATCGAGATTTATCATAATCTTTGGAAGATCGAAAACCCTTCTTCCCATCACATCTGAAAATACAGTACAATGTTGTTAAGAATAAAAGAAAGCAGTGCTACCTAGCATCATTAATTACACTTGCAATACTTCATGGACATATCATGGTGTCCCATCTCAAAGTCAGGGGCGGTCAAAGGGGGGGGGGGGGGGGGGGGGGGGGGGGGGGGGGGGGGGGGGGGGGGGGGGCAAGGGGGGCTGGAGCCCCCCTACCCCCTGAAGCTCCATGGAGAAGAAGAGGGGAGAGGGGAGAGAAGAAGAGGAAAATGAAGAGGAAGTGGGGGCTGGAGGAAGAAGGGTGATGAGCCCCTTCTTGGAAGTCTTTCTGGCTCCGCCGCTACTCAAAGTCAACAATTTCGTTGCGTCTGCGTGTGCCACATGCATATCGTTTAGAACCTAAAGGTATGGATCACGAGTGAATTTAATTATCCTAAATCTATGCAATAATCGCACGCGCAACTAATTTAATCATAACTTGTGGTGCCACCATGGAGCACGCAACTACATGACTGCTGAAGCTTGATGCCATTTCCGTGTGGGCTTACGGCTTACCTACATTGACAAATCAATGGCGTGGTAGTGCGTGTGGCATCCTGATCCTGTCACGTTGGTCGGAGGGGGAAGATGACCAATGACAAATACTCTAGTTCATGAAAAGGAAAACAAGGAAAAAAAAATTGTACATAATTTCAAATACCATGTAGAACCACAGATAAAAAAAAAAACCATGTAGAACCATCTTGTTAAATAATGTCTTCTGAAAAATTTTCATATCCAAGATTGCTACTCCCTTCATTTTTCATTTGTCCTTTAATGAATTTTGGAGTCAAATTTAAAACAGGATTGGCTATATATATGTTATAAGATTATGTTTTTCATTTGTCTTTAGTAATAGATTCATCAAAGTAAATTCTATAAACATGGTCCCTCCCATCTTTAATAGCTGTCACTACGACAACAATTCTACGCAAGGAGTAATTTGTTATTGATTCATACAAGTATATAGAAAGCCGAGTTCAAAATTGCATCCCGATGATGGCAAAGAGTACATACTGACAATTACTTGTACAAGAGGATCGAGGTAGGTCTAATAATGACATTAATCAGGCAAGGGATGGTTCACGAGCAGATTATATTATTTCCCTCAAGTCCCATGATTCGCAGCATTAGTTGTATTGGTACTCCTGTCATCGTCGACTTCTGAAATCGTGCACGTAACTTTGAAGCATGGCTGATTCTGCGCGCCCTTGTTATTAACTTGCCAGGATTGGCGTGTATGTCATGCGTTTGCTGCCTATAATGTACGGTTAGCACGCACCTATCTCAAGTGATCTGATCTTCTCTACACACATCTCTTCTTTCCTTTCCTGTGGCTTTCATCAATCCGCATCTCCAGCATATAACGATGGCTTCGGGTGGTGCCACGACTTTGAAGATGGCTGGCATCGCCTTCCTCTGCATCTGTTGGTCCTTAATTAAGATGGGGCCACCGTGGCGGCTTTGGTATGCAGTAATGTTTGGTGAGACGCATGTAAGTCGTCGTGCGATGATATCGATGAATTATGCAAGATCGACTGCGACGCCTCTTAATACAGTATGCGAGACTTGCAAGACCGTCCAACTCAGGGGTGCTAGACGTGTAAAAGCGCCTGTCTTGCCGTATGCCCAAATTAAATCGTGAGCAAGTTCATGTGGTTCGATGGATGCATATAATATGCACCGCCTGTTTTATCTCGTGTCAGTTGCATGCATGTTGTCGGTTGTTAATTACCTGTTATATGTATCGAATTGTTGTATGTTGTTTCGTTTTGTACAATAAGTGAACGGCGACCAGACTGCGCGTTCCATGTTTGTACCCGGCGGTGAGCATGTCACTCTTAGTAGATTCTTGTATTACGGTTTGTATTCATTATCTAAAAAATTACGGTTTGTATTATTTCGTTTGAATCTGGAGTGCATTTGATTTTATAAGCTTCCGCGCCGACCTGACATTTTGATGGATTGACTACCTGCATCCTGATCAACACTAGTACATTAATTAGCGCATACATACGTCAACTTGTAATCCACTACATCGAGTCCAAATGTTCAAGAAATCGTCCTGGGATGTGATGGGTGGACACCATGCTGGCAATCAGACAATCACCAATCATCAGGCGTGTTGAAGATTATCGAAAACTACGTACGCCTCTATATATGGAGGTCCGACACTATGTATGCCGCCGCCGTGTTCGCCCAAAGTGATGCAAGACAAGGTTTTTACCTGAAGATCGCCGATCTGATAGAATTTGGGTACCACAATGAAGCCTTGAAGAAAGACTATGATGCATGCAAGGCACCACCGTCGATCGTCGGCTATGCCAGAAGCCCAAGCGTGAGCTGTCGCCCGAATCCCAACATCAAGATCGAACTTCCACGCTGCGCAGTGGACCACACACCCGGCCTCAACGTCACCGGGCGCCGCCGTTGCGCCCGCACCCAATAGCCGCCACCATGCACGTCGCCCGCAGCGTGACAGCAATCAGTCGCCCAAAACCGCCATTGTGCATGGCAACAAGGCCGCCCCGCGTGCCGGGTGCTAGCTAGCTCGGCGGCGGCCAGACAAGGGGAAGGAGAAGGGCCGACGTTGGTTGGGCCACTGTCAAGGTCCAAGGCAAGGCACAAGTTCTATCCAGTTCTATGCATTCGAATTCTTGGTGTACTTGAGTTTCAGGTGAAAAATTTTGAGTTATTAGGAGGCGGCTTGTTCTAGTTCAGTGTTGATGATAAATTAAAGTGATGCTTAGTTATGGATGACTTTATTATTTATTATTATCTATCCGCTCGAATTGTTTGTCCGATTGGTGCTATGAGGATCAAGTTAATTTGTTGCTTGTGTGAAGTCTGAATTGAATGCATCATCCACAAATTATACAGATCCCTTTCCACGTATTATATATAATGTACAAGTCCGGGAGTACAACTTTCCATTGGCTGAACGGTGGGGCCCAGCAAGTCATAAAGATTCAGAGGTCAACCCTCTCTCGCTCCGGGCCTCCGCGTCTCTCATCTCAGCTGACCCGTGGGCTTCTCTCTCCTCTCAAAAAAAAAAAAAAGCTGACCCCGTGGCGCAATGCATGAAGCGGTCTGCATCGCAAGCGCATGGCGCGGCACCGCCGCGCGCGACGAGGTGGTACGGTCGCCATCAAGTCCCCGCGCCACGGCGGCGACCCGGCCGTGGTGGTGGGGCTCCAGAAGGTGGCGCGCGGCAGCGGCCCCGCCGACAACGGCGACGACGTCCACCTCGTCATGGAGTTCGTCGGCCCCAAGGACCTGCACGACGTCCTTCTCGACAGCCGCCAGCCCTTTGCGCGCGGCGCGTGACGCGGTAGCTGCTCGCCGGCCGGCGTCGAGAGGATGTACACGCGCGCGCGCGGCGTCGTCCACTGCGACCTGAAGCCCGGGAACGTGCCTGTCGGCGACGGCGGCCGGCTCAACATCTGCGACTTAATTCGGCCTCGCCATGTCCGTGTCCGGCCGCCGCCGGCGGCGGACACAGAGCTCCATGGAACGCCGTCCTACATGGCGCCGGAGCTGCTCCTGTCCTGGGAGGGAACGACCGCGTCGTCGCCGTCGACATGTGGTCGCTCCATCGGGCGCGTCGTGGCGGAGATCGTCGCAGGCAGGCTTCGACGTGCTGCGCGCGTGGCTTAGCTCCTGGAGTTCAACTGCGGCGGCAGCACTCCAGATGCTATGGTTTGTTCTTCACAAGAATGATGATTCTCCAGCATCAAAGCTAAGCGGTGCTTTCAATAATTTGTCTGGTATAACGTGGCTCAGTTTCCTGCTTTCAGTGCATTGAAGAATGGACCCTCATATATATATTGTGATGGTGCAAGATGGTGTTTTCCTGAATTGAAATCGACGCTCACTCTGGAAATGAGTAACTCATATGATTTTGATTTTGTTTGACATCGCATGAATGTCCAATTACTCTTTCTGGCACTGTCATGGAATCTGAGAGCGGGTGCATACATGTATCGCACTGCTGCTGCGTTTTTACAATTATATTGAGCTCTAGAATTTGTGTTCTCTGAGCCGGGCTATAGAGATTTTAACATATTGTTGGGCCTTAAGGTCAGGTCAAATGTAGTACTACCACGGAACTACATTCATGAGAGTTGTGTCACTGTACTCACTTTCTATTCTAAAAAAAAAAAAACTTTAAGGCCTATTCTGATTTTTATGATGGCTTTTGTAGCGGGGCTGCTTCCGCCCCTCGCTAGACAACATTTCTGCATAGGCTAATAACCCGTCGCTATAGAGCTTTTTTGTAGTAAGGTAAAGACGGTGGGAGATTCTCAAAAAAAAAAAAAAAAAAAGGTAAAGACGGTGGGAGACATCCAATTGTAGTTCATGTGAAGGATGATTTAGGAGGGTGGCGAAAACTCATTGGTCTCTCCTAGCTGTGAGTCATATCAAAATAAAATCGATACTGAAAATTTAATTAATCATTACAGAGGAATGGTTTCTCAGCACGTATATACACTTTTCTGCAACTTACATCTTTATTGAGATCAATTCGAACTCAAAAATTCAAATATAAACATCCCACACCTTCTATTCATTGCTAAAACCTGCTCAAATATTGAAGTACTTCTAGAAGGGCATTCTAGTACAAATACCTATATGCACATGTTGAGATGAATTTACCCATTCACACGCCACATTTCATCGTTGCAGGCTTCAGTCCCTTACTTCCCAAACAACCCCCAACATGTGAACCCCTGCAATAAAAATAATTTTTGATATCAAATTGTGAAGCTCAAACAAGATGTATTTTGACCTGATTACAAGTCAACTAATGTTCTTGTCAATAAGGAGCCAAAGTGAATGAGAAACCGCAAGGAATATGCACCTTTGGTACACGATCATCGTAGAGATCTTGACAGTGGTTCGAGTAGGCATAGCACTTTGGGGTTGTACCAAGTTGGGTGTTGGAGGAGCATTCTTTTTCCCCTTCAGATCATCGAAGATAAGTGTATAATTGTCTGCTCCCGCACCATTGTTCATGTTATTCCACTGGCCCCATGCTGGCACTGAGCCACCTCGTCCAGCCTGCGAGTATAGTCAAACTATATTGAAAATCACATTGGGAAGGTTTTGCATATTTTCCAAATAAAAAAACAATATGCAAGCAGTTCAGAGTGACATTTTTATTAATTCTTGCACAGAGCCAATTGTGAAGAGAAAATAAAAATGAATTTGCCAAAGACTAGGTTCAGGGGGAGATAAGTTCCATGGCACATTCCTAAGAATGTTAAGATTCAAACTCAGGTTGGCTAGGTGCTAAATACACTAGCTGTTACCTGAGGATGGTACTCCTGGAATTAAGAAATTGTAGGAGATTTGAGAATACTACTCACATTGCCTTGGTTATTACGCGAGCGGTTCGCGCGGTCTGTTGGTTTCACTGGTTTAGCATCAGCTGTTCGTGGAGGGGTCCTATGGCCAGCTGGGACAGTACCCATGCGAGCTGGAGATGCCCCGGGGGGAGGTGTGATGCCACTGTTGTTCCTTCGCTTCTTACTAGCATTCTCAAAGTACATGGTATATGGGGTACCACCATCAGAGGTCTTCCATTCGCCGAACTTTGGGATATTCACACCGTTACCCTATAGACAGCATATATCTGTTTTCAGTACAGATTAAACATTTGCTTCCATTAACAAGCAAAGGAATATAGTTTGCACTTCACCGCTTAACAAACCCGTCACCACGAGCATACGAAACAAAAAACAGAATACATGATTACCAACTTACTAAAATATCTTCTGTCTGTGTGCTTAGGCGACTATATTGTTAACTACAATTCTTAAACATAATGAGACAACATTTTCTTCTAAGGTTCATACTACAAAGGATAATGTGAAGTCAACCTACAATGTTTCTATATATATCGCACATCTGGAGACAAAAACTAAAATCATTGCCGTCGTCACAGAGATGTTGGGAACATCTAGGACTTAATCGACTAAGAAAATCTAGTAATTTTTGGTAAGAAATCTAGTATTCATCCAATGGTAAAGACTTTGTTTGTTGTAACCGCATTGGTTTAGACAGTGGCGGAGCTAGATTTTCACATTGGGTGTGCAACAATAACTGCAGAATCATATTTACCTACCATAACATTCAAACAAATCCGTAAAGCAAAGAGTAAAGCACACATAAGTTTTTAATCTGTAAAATAGCTTAGAAAGTTCTTGAGCCAATTTATGTGCACATATCAATCTATTATATGATTTAAAGCAATTCTAATATACATATACTTATACCTATTGAAAATTGATTTTACAAAAAATTTGGGTGTGCATGTGCACACCCGTGCCCATGTTGCCTCCGCCCCTGTTTAGACTATCAGATTTGCTAGTTCTCAGTAACTGAAATCCTGCACATATCCTAGTCATATTTTAGAATGCAGGAAATGTTATTTGTTTCTCTCTCATTCACCTTATATGGACTATTTGTTATGAAGGTGTTTTTAATAAGTCTTGGAACTTTTTATGCCAAAGGGGAACAAATCTAATGCATGTGTGGAACAACTTTCTTGAAGATGGATTCTTTTTCTTCTTTAAACATCATTTTTTTATGAAAGCGGAACATGCATATTTGGAACTTATTTTCCACGAATATGGAACTATTATTGACTGATAATGCCTTAGAAAATATAGTCAAAGGACAAAGCGGCTCAGCAGCAGATAATAACTTCAGCTCACAAAATGAACTGTATTTGTGCATGTTCGGGTGACGACAGAAGAGACCAAGGTATCTCTATTCAACTAACAGACAGCACTTAGAATGGCATCTTCATATGGCACAGGACAAGTGCAAAAGGCTAACCAAACCGTTTAAAGGAATCCTGCAAGGGCAGGAACAAAAGACGACTTTCAGATATCAACAGAATGAATGAGAAGGCATATGCCTCTCTTTTCATCAAGGTTTTGGGCAGAGCATACAAGGAAAGAAAGAGTGGTTGCCAGTTGAAACAGACATTAAGATCAGAAGAAATTTGTTCAATTTTGTTTCTTGACCATCTTGTGGACTTCCTTGATGTTATGCACTTGCAAAACAACAAAAGAGACCAATTTCGAATATTTTCTTTTGTAACCAGAGGTTCACGCAAGAATTTTGTGTCAACAATCCGCTTACATACATATCTAACATTAACAAAAATGTGGCAACCATTTATGAAGCCAGTAAGTAAGGTCATCAAACTGATGAAAAAGAAAAGCAAAGACAAAAGTAAGGTTTGTATCAAACATACCGCCATTTTCTACCAGTATTAACTCTTTGCAAGCAGATGCCGAGGAAGAAAGAACGATATAAGCCCTTTCTGGAGGAATGAAAGGTTGATGAAGAAATGGCAATGAGTGGGTGGACAAAGAGAATCTGAGGAACGGATATAGGAGAGGGAGAAGACACCATCAGACGTTGAATCGGTTTGTGAAGACTTGTTCCTGCCTGTGAGTTCCTGCTTCTCCTTGCCAGCACGACATGATTGTTCATATAATACATATTCTAGTCTTCTGTGACCCTCTGTAAGTTGAATTTAATTTATTGGAATATTTTCAATATACCTACTGTATTTCTCTGAATGATTGGGTGATTGGCTGTAACAATAGTTAAATTCACTCATGGACCTGGTTGGATGTACCTGACTTCTAATGGGGTGGTTCAGAGTAATATGATAACTTGATTTTTGGAAGCCTCCCGTCAATCTTTTGTAACAAAAAAGGGTGATTTGTTTGATTAGCATTGAAAATCTCAAAGTCTATTCAACGTCTAATTTTCAATTCAACAGGCATCCTGATTGGTTATGAGTTGTGTATAAGATGGCAGTGACAGATGTTTGATGTGACGCGACATCGTTCTCTGCAGTTGAGGTTGTCAGCCCCTTAAAACTAAAAAATAATCTTACTGATGTGCTGAATATTCAAAACCTAGCATAATGTTATGCTGTATACAGCTTGTCTGCTTGTTCTGGAACAGTTCCAAAGCCTGCCTTTTTCAACTCATGCCTGCGTAAGTTGAAGCTGAAAAGGCTTTTTTTTCGTTCTTTTTCTTTCCCTTTTGAAATTTAAGCCGTACTCATCAGCAAAAACTGAGCTACATATGCGAAACACACAAATGTCTGGTGTTGGACGGTTCCTTGACAGAGTAGCCATGATTCTACGAAGCATGGCCCATCACAACACGAGCAGAATGAATAGCTAGTGGTTCATCAGATTCGTCATGCTTTACAGTACAGTGGTGTTTCAGTTGAAACTTGAGATCGATGTTTCTCAACTACCAATATAAAGACTTGCTATTAGGAAGGACTAAACAAATCACTAAAATATGCTGTCGTCGTCTTTCAAAGGAGAACGAACACCGAACTTTCAACAGATAACTGTTGCAGTCGCCGTTGTACTCATCGAATCAAATGAAAGAAACTTATATGCGTAGGTGATGCATATGAATTTCCGAGCAGCACTAGGAGCAAGTTATTACCGATGAAACTTTGAACTACAAGTAGATATAATGGATTAGCTATCTTTTCAAAGGTATGGGGGGTACCTGAAATACTGCATGACCGTACAGCTACTGCTGAGTGCTGAGTGCTGAGTGCATATCCGCGCATAGCTACTGCCGCTGCTGCTGCTTACGAAGGAAACATTCTTCTGCATGTCTTCTCAAGCAGTACGTTCAAATAACTTTCAAGCTTCAAGCATGGAAAAACCTTACAAGGAGGCAGATCTGAATCCTCCTAGTTTTCTACACACACGTCCAATCTGAGTAAGAACGAAGACCTTGAACCATGAACAAGACTAGATGTAGCCATCGTTGTGCTAAATTATATCCAAAGGTGAAGTGAAACAGATGAAGCCACAGCAACAACCCACAGCATACCAGGGATACAAACAAACCTATGTGATCAGTACATCTCCCCTGCACCTAATCGTGAGGACAAACTATATAGGTACAACAACAATTCTGGTAGAAACCTCTACTGAATTTCTCACGTCATTGTAACTGTGCCACCGCTTTCGCTTCTCTCTGCATGATCAGTAAAAATCCAATTTGCTGATTCTAAAAGTAAAAAAAAAGGAACAATTTGACTTATGGTCATCAGGAACAAAAGGGAACATGATTTATACACACTCAGGTGTCTTGTCTCCATCCCCCTTACTGCTCGGTTGTGTTGTATTCGATGGAAGATTTGCAGCCCATTGATGTCCTTACTCTTGACTGTCACTGGCTGACTATCACTTGCTCTGGTTTTCAAATCAGAAGCCTTTTCTGGAGACATCTCACTTTTCTTCACAATCTCCTCTTTCGGGTGCGAATCAGAAGAATTTTTCCCTCTATCAACAACATTTCCTTAACAACCCCCTCTAGTGTATCTAATCTGATCAATACCTTAGAAAGCTTTGTATCAGCATCCTCCTTTGCAGATTCCTCCTCGAGCTGTTTCTGTTTCTCAACTTCCTCTTCTTTTTTCTTTTTCTCCTCTGCTTCCTGAAATAAGCAGCATAACATTCGTGTTTTTTTATTCTTTAGCAATGTCTCACAGCATGCTTGGAATTGGCCCATCTGATATGATGAACACGTTTGTCAAATAATTATAATTTTTTGGTTTCATATCAAAGTATTTGAATATAGAAATAACTAGGAGCCAATAGCAAGTGTGAAATCATTAAAGTTCAATTCAAAGCCATGATAAGACCAATGCTAAGTAGTTTTTTATGAACAGAATCACATTCTTGAGAGATGTATCTTCACGAATAGACATAGCAAACTTGATAGTAGAGTGCGAAAAGAAAAGTCTACATATTGTTTATTTCATTCACTGCAACAAAATAAGTGCCAAAAAGAGTTCTGCTTGCAGATTCTTAGTTTGATAACATGGCTGCTATGCATCCCCAATACGTATAAAATTTCATGTTAAAAAGATTTTGAGCAGTGTATATGCATGGATTATTTAAACATCCAGGTAAGTTGCATGATTGATGCATTAGTCAGACTCCATTTCTGAGCTTTCCCCAATTGACACCAGACACCAGCCCAAGTTTCCAGATGAACGGCCTTAGGTAAACATACTGGCTAATAATTATCGAGAAAATGTTCAAACAAGGAAGCCTATTCATCTAATAGAGTTATAGCTAAAAAGTGGAAAATTAAGGAGCACCAGAACTACAAAAACAAGTTGCGACAGAATGTTTTCAAAAGTTTTTTTGACACCAGCAACTTCATTTTTCTTCTTTTTAGATTTATATCTGTCAGAAATCGGAATTTTCTATTTCTGTCAGAACTGAGCATAGGAGGATAAGTAAACATTACAGCCTCCATCCTTTAATCTCCCGTCGCGCATACTGGGCCACTAAGTATACAGCTGCATAATAAAAAAAATGCTGCAATATAAACTGACAAAAGAGAAGCCCAACATTCACATTTGTATTGCAAAGCACAATTATGTATCAGATAGAAAAGATTTTCTCATAAAACGAACCTAGCGATGGCATACAGACGAAGAAAAGCTGCACAAGGTGAAAATCAAGCCTGAAAACAGAAGAAAAGATAGCAGTCAACAAAGCATATCAGTTGTATATATTTTTTAATTGAAGTCATCTCTCCAAACCTTCAATCAAAGAGCACACTGAATGGATCAACTTGGAAAGGTATTGCAAGTTTCATAGTTCAGACATGCTTTGGAATTTGGATGTATCATGGGAAATAACTAAGATAAAGATAATATTTGCCCGTTGAATTCATGTTCAATTGTTGTTGTAACCCAGACAGACATTTTGTAGCCTTTGCATTCTGGAATTCTGTACTGTTACCTGACAATATGAGTTACTCTGATGATGAGACATAATTTCAATATTTAGGCCAAATTTATCATCATATAAATAATCAAAGAGTGAGTTCAAGTGTTACCAGTGTATTGTTCAGTGAAAGAACCACGAAAGGTTCAGATTTTCACATCACATCTACCATAATAAGGAAATGACTTACAACTCTGGGATACTCCATGTTTATTGTAACGCTCCCTCACTATTGAACTCAAATATTAATCAGAAACATACAACAAAGGTATCTATAAATCTAGAGGGAAAAAAAATATTAGCGACGCGTCCATTCTTTTTTTTTCTTGAATATGCAGGGGAACTGCGTATCATTGTTGCATTACGAGAGAGAAAACGCCCTTTACAAAGACGCGTCCATTCTCAAAAAAGGCTGCTATCAATGAGACACTGCCAATGTGCTCTCTGAACCGTAAGTTGCATCACCTCGAGAAAGGAAAGGAAGTAGAATTTTTAAAGATGTGAGATTACTCACATTGCCCCAATGATTCCCCAATCTCATATCGCCTCGAAATGCAT
>JAAXCT010003655.1:0-28438 GCA_012490785.1 Eragrostis nindensis
AGTATAAGAGAACCTGAAGATGCACAACCTACAGCTGACGAAGCACCTATTTGGAGAAGACGATGATGAAGACGCAAGTGATGACCCTGCTGCCACTAATACTTTGATTAGAAACATTATCAGTGGCTATATACATGGAGAAAGCATAGATGCTGGTGAAGAGCCAAATAAGGAAGCAGAGATATTTTTGAAACTACTAGAGGAGGCAAAGAAGGAATTGTATCCAGGATGCAAAGATGCAACCAAGGTCTCTTTTATCGTGCAGCTTTTCAGATAAAGTGCTTACGGAATTAGTAACTCGGCATTGGAGGCCATACTTAATCTGTTCTCAAAGGTTCTCCCTGAAGGCCATTGTATCCCTGACTCCTGGATAAAGTGAAAAGGGTGGTACGAGACTTAGGCTGGACTATATCAAGATACACGCATGTAAGAATGATTGTGTGTTATTTTTTAAGGAGAACGCAAAGCTGGAGACATGTCCTGTTTGTGGGAGTCTAGGTGGAGACTTGCTGATAATGAGGTTGCGGATGGTGCTACTGTAAAGAAGAGGTTTCCAGTGAAGATCTTACGCTACTTTCCTCTTATTCCTCCTCGCTTCAGAGAATGTATATGTCCAAGCAGTTATCAGTGGACATGCAATGGCATAAGAAAGAATTGGTCAACGATAGAAAATGCGTCACCCGCGCTGACTCACCTGCATGGAAGCATGTGGATAAAGAATATAAATTGTTTGCACACGAAGCTCGTAATATTAGGCTGGGTCTTGCTTCTGATGGCTTCAATCCATTTGGGATGCAAAATGTTACATACTCCATATGGCCTGTTATGCTAATACCTTACAACTTGCCTCCATGGTTGTGTCAGAAACAATCAAACTGGTTGTTGTCAATGTTGATACCTGGTCCGAAATCTCCTGGAATGGATATTGATGTATATTTGAGGCCCCTTATATTGGAGCTCAAGGAGCTTTGGGAAAAGGGTGTTCCAACATGGGATGCTGCTACAAGGAAGAATTTTAAATTACATGCTCTTCTACTTTGGACAATTAATGACTTCCCAGCTTATGCTATGCTTTCTGGATGGAGCACGAAAGGAAAGTTTGCATGTCCATACTGCCACATAGATACTGAATATTTGTGGTTGAAACATGGGAAGAAGCACTGCTACATGGGACATCGACGTTTCTTGCCCTCGGACCATCCATGGCGCAACAACAAGGTCAGCTTCAACAATGAGGTCGAAACCAGGGAGGCACCAGTACCACTGACAGGTGCACAGGTACTTCAGCAGTTTGAAAGTTTTGAACAAGTGATACTTGGGAAGAATGCATCAAAAAAAAGGAAGCGTGACGAAGACCAAAGATGGCACAACTGGAGGAAGAAGAGCATTTTTTTTGAGCTCCCTTACTGGTCTTCTTTGCTCATCAGGCATAATTTGGACGTCATGCACATTGAGAAAAATATATGCGAGAGCATATTAGGTACTCTGCTTGAATTGGTTGGTAAATGTAAGGACGGCGAGAAGGCCCGGCTTGACATGGAGCATCTACAGATACGCCCAGATCAGCATCCTGTGATTGAGAATGATAAGTATATCTTGCCACCAGCCTTGTACAAGTTAGATAAGAAGGATAAGGAAATGTTATGCGAATTTCTATATGGAGTGAAGATGCCTGATGGAGTGTCCTCTAATATAAGAAGATGTGTTGACCTAAAATCATGTAAGGTGTCTGGCTTGAAAACTCATGATTACCATCTAATTCTACAGAAACTGTTACCCTTAGTGGTGCGTAGGATTTTGCCAGAACAAGTTGTCATCGCATTGATTCAGCTTAGTAATTTCTTCGATGCACTATGTTCCAAGGAGCTGGTGGAAGCAGAGTTGGACAAACTTAGCAGTTCAATTAGGGAGACTGTTTGTCGACTTGAGATGCTATTCCCACCTTCATTTTTTGATATCATGATGCATTTGCCTGTTCATTTAGCTGAAGAGGCTAAACTTGGTGGGCCTGTGTGTTATAGATGGATGTATCCAGTGGAGCGGTACCTACGTACTGCGAAAGGATATGTGAGGAACAAGGCGTACCCTGAAGGTTCAATAGCCGAGGGATACATACTCGAGGAGTGCCTTACATTTTGCTCAAGATTCTTGGACGTGGACACCAAACTGAATCGTGTTGATCGACATGAAAGTATTGCTGTGAATGAGCCACCATCTGGTCTGAGCATATTTGCTGATATGGATTACAAGAGGAGAGGACAGACTGTCGACATCATTCAAGGAGATGAGATGCGGAAGATGAGGCACTACATAATTTCAAATTGTAAGGAAGCTAGCCAATGGATCGAGTAAGTTACGCTACTGAAAATCAATACTTTAAAATTATATTTTTTATACTAACAGTAATATACATTTCTTTGCAGTGTGCATATGGAAGAACTTAAAAAATATGGTACAAGAAACCTTAAAAAGAGACACGAGGAACAATTTGTAAGATGGTTCGAGGCCAAGATCAGGGATCTACATGCGAAAGGGGAAGTAAGTTCAGAGATGTTTGCACTTGCTCAAGGACCGGACAATCGAGCTCGTACATTGCATAGATGCCATATCAATAATTGGCTGTTTCGAACCGTTGACATTGAGAAAAGCCTCGTAACACAAAACAGTGGTGTGCTTGTCAAGGGCGACGGTACTACTGGCAACATGAACTGGTATGGGGTGATTAAAAGAATGATCTCACTAGAATTCCCTGGACAAAAAGAAGTTATTTTGTTCCAGTGTGACTGGTATGATGTGCCTGCTGCCACTAGCAACAGAGGCAGAGGATACAATAAGGATCAATTTGGGATTATTGATATCGATACTACCTACCCGGTACAGGTATAAGAATGAACCCTATATTCTGGCAACACAGGCAGAACAGGTGTTTATGTGAATCTAGTAAACAAACCTGGTTGGAGCAGTGTTATTGCATTGAAACCAAGGAACTTGTTCGCCATGCCTGAATTAGAACTTGAGGACTCAATCGACGTGGGTATCGAAGTCAGTAATTTTTTTGGTGGACAACAGGATTTGACAAATTGGACAAGATCTGACAAGGAAGGCACAACCGGGATGTCTCTGTTATTGCTCAGGTGCAGACCGAAGCAGTTGATGAACCAGACGATGCGGTCTTTGATTGTGACGATGAAGATGATGAAGATGACACGTACGTGGATGATGGAGTTGTTGCACCAGTTGCTTCTCTGTGGTACAAGGCGAAGATGATGACTTTTTTATTTGATGCTTGTATGATTTTGTTTGGCGTATCAAGAGATATTTTTTTTTGCTGTGACAATTAATAATTTATTCTCATGAAACTCACTGAATGCCTTTTTGGCTCTGAGTATGGGATATTTCAACTATATTGACTATTTAACATTCACTCAAATTTTTTAGCCAATTAGGAGCTTCCACGTTGCAAGGGTACTTTCAGTTCAAATTTCAGTCGAAATTCGGATTTGTGGAAAACTTGACTGTTTTTGTAGATACTTCAGCTTGTATCCTCTGCTCTGAGCAACTTCGACTATGATTTTGTATATCTGGTAACTGAAATATATGTCATCAGTTTTTCATGTTTCATTTTGACTGAAACAAGTGTTAACTGTATTTCATTCTGGTGAGAAAATTCAGCATGTGGCATTCTTCAGAACTGGTGATTGAAACAAGCTATTTTCTGCTATTTTCTGTCAGATATGAAATGGAGAAAAAGAATGATCTCACTAGAATACTTCTGAGAAGATGGCCTGATCAGAAATCCAAAAGCTCAAACTGAGAAATTAAGATGTCGACATTACACACAATCTGAGAAGTTAGCTTTATTTAACTTGTACAACAAAAATAATCTGAGAAGAGGCTTTCCATCCAGATTTACACTTGTTTTATTTATTCAGATTATTACAACAAAAATAATCTGAGAAGAGGCAACATCCATTTATAGAAGTACCAGCAGGTTCAAGTGATCCTGCACACATGTTGGTAGCACATTCAAACTAATAGATATATAGCAGGCAACATTCATTTAAACAGGTACCAGCAAGTTCAAATGCCCCTGCATACATGTTACTAGCACATTCAGAGTACTCGTTACGCAACATCCATATTTACAAGTGACTACGACATTGAAACTACTAGCAGGTTCCAGTGCTCATTTACACATGTTATTAGCACATCCTAAGTACTAGATAGCCAACATCCATTTATCAAGCCACTAGGACATGGAAACTAGTAGCAGGTTCAAGTGCTCCTGCACACTGCTGCAAGGTACTAGGCACCCTTCATCTTCAGACTCGTGACATTCTTCTGTGCTCCTGCATGTGCATCCTTCATTTTGCGGTATTTCTTTTTGACATGAGCAAGTGCACTTGTCAGATTATTGATCTTCCTTTTTGCTTCTGCAAACTCCTTTTCCAGTACCGTTTTGTCTTGAAATGCTTCAAGATACATCCCATAGAATTCGCAGCACTCCTGTTTAGTGACAAAACAAGAAGATAGCATTTCAATGTACGATATCTGATAAGAACAATTAAAGTTCAGTGTACTTATGCAGTCATGAATGTTCAGCATTTACATAATGTGATTTTACCAATATGAACCTGATATCGAACTTCAACATAACTGAAGAAGAATTCATACATGCAAATTGAGATATTGCCCTTTCCACAGTGCTTATGTTTATGTATGTGCTAATTTGACAGTACTCAATGTCTCTCTGAACTCTACTTACATGTAGCTTAGGCTATCTGGTTGTAAAACTATAACCTACGACTTCTTTGAATCAATCATGCCGACAATTCTCATGACTTTCATCTGCCCCCAAGCAGACATTTTATCAAACAGTTGGTGTACACAATAACTGGGAACCAGGATACTGACGGGGAAGGGTAAGAAATCGAACCTGGTGAACGGAGATGCCGCAACAATGGGTGCCGCGCGCCGCCGATGACTCAGGCAGCTGCGCATCGCCTTTCGCCCGTGAGGGTCCCGGCGCACTCGAGGGGAGCATGGTCGGTCCTCATCGGAAGACGAGACCAACTCGACGTAGACCCCTCCGCGTCCAACGGCGCTCCCAGACGAGCACCCGCCGTCGCCGATTTCCGAGCGGGGACAAGCGCGGATCACCTGCCGACGAGCGTCGCGGACCTTCCTATAGAAGCGCCCAGCCGCATCGCGCGCCTGCCTCCGGGATATGTGGCTGCGCCTCCGCATCGATGCGGCCGGCGATGGGAGGGCGATGGGGAGGCGGTGCGGCCGGCGATGGGGAGGCGGTTCGCCCGGGGATGGGAGGGGCGATGGGACGAATTGGGGAAAAATTGGAATGTCAAGCGGCGAAAGGTAGGGGACCGGTTATTTCCATTTCCAGCAAACACCTTCCGTCTCTGACATGTGGGGCCAAGTGCCATAACAAAAGAATTTGTATATGTCTTCAGAAGTTGTTGCATGCGGCAGTGGTAAAGGCAATGGGTCACCATCCTGGAGGCCTGGGTTCGAATCCCCCTAGCCGGACAGGCCTTTCCTTTTTTTTTAATGCTGGCGTACTCTCCTTGATCAGATTAGGTGTTCACAAACTGAAGACGTAAAACTCAAGGGGCCCACATGTCGGTGAGACAGGAGGGTACTCAGAAATACGCGTTCATTGCTTGAAGACGTAAAAATTGAGGTTCTAAACTTTTCCTTTTATTTAACGATTTTTTTTCTCCAAACAAAGATTGAATTTTTGAATGATGATTTATTTTCATAGAGTTCCATTTCAAATACAACCTATCTAAATTTTTTTAAAATTTTTCAAATGGATTATTTCGATGAACGTGTGTTGAAAGGTGACTATGGCACAAGTCATATGGTCCTTGAAGTCAAATTCGATGCGAAACGAACATAACCAAGTGTAAGTTTTTTAAAAAATTCCGTAAAAAATTGTATAGTTACGAAGTTGTAAGGTGAGCATATGGTCCAAATCTCAGTGCCAAACATCTTCAATGGAGAGTTAGAAAATAGTGAAGAAAATAGGAAAGATTGGCCAAAAGGGGTTGGTTCAAAAAGTAAGACATCAAAGTATAGCAACATGACTTAACTCAATGTTTGTGAAAGATAAGATTATTCTAAGAAATTAGAAAAAAAAAACACCTGATTTGGACGTCATATGCCACATCTATACATGTTCAATGTTTTTAGTCTAAATCAAAGAAAAATAAGATGATCATATAATAACAGGAGACGAACCGGGGTGTTAACCGCAGTTCATCCCATATGTGGGTCCCACGGTCCCACTGGACAGTGCAACATTTGCCATTGGCCCCACAAGTCATTGAGAAAGGCAACACCAGGCAATCGTTTCGTTATTTAGTCCAACCGGCGCCCCTTCGCCTTCCTCGGTTCCTCCAGTTCCATCTCCTCCCCAATCCTCGTATCCTCATCTCCTCGATCGCCAATCCCCATCGCCTTCCCTAGTCGTCGGCAGGTCGCAGCAATGGGGCGGAAGCACAGCAGCCACATCTCACAGAGGCAGGCGCGCGACGAGTTCGGTCGTTTCTCGCGGAGCACGGCGTCGACAACCGTCGGCCCGTCGTCCACCCGCCGTGCAGCCACCATCGCGGGGCCGTCGTCAACCCGCCGCAATCCCTCCACCACCTCGGAGTCGTCGTACACCACCTCGGAGTCGTCGTCGACTTCCACCGAGACGCCGGCCGCCATGGACAAGGTGAAGGTAGCGGCAGCCTCATCATCGCGTGCCAATGTGGTGAGTAATTGTTCATTGGTTTGTTGATTAGCATGGTTTGTTGATTAGCCAGGATCAGATGATTATTCATTGGACAAGATCAGGTGATTATTTGCAGCAAGTAAAGGGTGAAACTGTGTTGTTTTAGGGTAATTTAGTAAGATGTTTTGGAAAATCCTGTACTAGTTCGGTGCATGCATATAATAAGTTTTTTGTTTAATTAGAAAGGGTTACTCTGGTTGAATAACTTAATTTTAGGGGATGAACTGCAATGGCAATAAGAGAGTAGCAGCTCTCAAGATGAGTGGATGGTGAATAACTTAATTTTGATGAGTGAACTGACTAATGTAGACCTGATTTGATAATTTGGTTGGAATTTGCATCCTATTATCACTGCTATGTCTATGAGTTGAGTATGGCTATAATTAATCAACATGCAGATTCAGCCGAATAGCTTCAAATTCAATAGTACTACTTACATTTATATTCATACCATTTTTGTTTACAAGCTGGATGTAACCTTATTATACACAGATGAAAGTGACGAAGTATGGGGCAGAAACTAAAGTTCGGATAAACTTTCACAAGATGAAAGTGACCATGTCATACATATCTGACAGTGACAGCGACAGCGACAGCGAAGCCCCGCTTCTAAGTGGAAAGCAGGTGAGGGTCCTTCAACATGGAAGCTTTAAACATTGCTTTCTTTGTCATGTTATCTTTAAACATTGCTAATAATGAACAAAATTGAAGACATTGCTGCCTGGTACTTGTTGTAATTTGAATCCCATTGCTGCCTGAAATGATCATTGCTGCCTGAAATGATCATTTGTTCATTGCTGCCTGAAATGATCATTGCTGCCTGAAATGATCATTTGTTCATTGCTGCCTGGAATTCTGAATAATAGTTGAATAACTTAATTATAGGGGATGAACGGAAATGATCATTTGTTCATGGGCTTTTCATGAACTGAATAATACTTGATGAATCCTTCTATCTGTGCCAAGTTCTTTGTCTTGCCAGCATGAAAAAATGTAAATAGCTATCTCTGTTATTTCAGTTCTTCTTACTAGATTTTTTTTCGTGAAATGTCAGATCAGGGCTAAGGTGGAGGATCTTCGGCGTGTTCTCAAGAGGAAGACGAAGAGTAAAATAGAATGGGGAATCGTGATGAAGGGCAAGTAGCAGGGAACTTCAGGAGGCATGAATTAGACTAGGTAGATATATAAGTATGAAGCTAGAATCTGTGTGCAATGGAAGCCTCTAGTTTATTTTGGTCAAATGCGAGGCAACAAGTTAGAATGTCGATCTAGATGAACTTGTAACCTTTCCACTCAGTATTATTTAAGGACTATTGTGGCAGTAGCTAATATTGGTTTCTTTACTGGTGGAGTTAGTATCTGTGTTTTCATGAATTGCTGGGTATCTATTTGTTCGTGTTATCTGTTGCGTCGTATGTGTTTCAATGGCTTTGATCTCCAGAGTTGATGCTTGTGCGTATCAATTTGATTTGATGCAATGTAATGTACGGACTTAGTGTATCATTTTCAGCTCAGATATTTTATTTTATTGATTTTCAGCTCAGATATTTTATTTACAGGGTTGGATCAAACTCCCCAAACTAATATGCTCTCCATACCTGATTAGTCATGCCTTCTCACAGATCACGTGAATTTGCTAACTTTTCAAGTTTTAAATTTAAAGAGATCAATCTAACTCGGATGGGGAATGACCAAAATAAAAGAGCAGTTCTAAAACTTTTGTACTGATTGAACAGTTTGGCTCTCTAACGCGTGGGTCAAGTGATGCTGGGGCCCATGAGCCAGTTATTGATCGAGCAATTTGGCTCCCTAAGGCGTGCGTGCGTTCCTAATTTTTTCCTTCCGAAAATAAGTGGCGCCCTGTTTTCGTCCGAATTTCTTTTCCGCGCCATACTACCTACGCGCACACCATCCCTGGGCCCACGTTGAAGCCAAAACGCTGCGTTATCAACTTGACGGCTGAATCTTAGCCTCCCTAATCCCATCGCAAAACATCGGTCAGTTAGGGTTCTTGGCATTCGCCTTCCACCGCGGGCGGCGGCAAGGTGGTTCTCGCGATCGCCTTCCACCACCATGGCGCAGAGGATGCCGACGTCGAGCGAGGCGGCAAGGGGAACCAAGTCCTCGTCGACATCATTGCACACTCCTTCGACGGCCTCGGCGATGCTACCTCCAATGTTCACACCAACTTCTGGGAGGCCGACTCCACCGGTCATGTCCAGCAGGCCTAGGGCGGCGGCTTCGCTCTTTGGGTCACCGTCGTCCCGAAGATTATCACGCAGGTCAGACGCCGAAGATGCCGGCGATGACTGCCAAGATCCAGAAGATTTGCTGCCTTCGTCTCAGGTTGAAACTGAGAATGGGTACGTTTCGATTATCCTGGTACTAATTCCCGTAGCTTTCATGCAATTCAGGCCCGTCCCTTGTATTGCTGCAGAATTAGAGCGTAGGTGTTAAATAATCCTTGGGGCCCCCAGATTAGAGTGTAGGTGTTATACGTATATAGTACAATACAAGAAGAGTGATCGCTGCGTTGCTAGTAGTCTGTCCAATCTTAGTCTATCAACTGATATTTTTTTCTTGCAGTGCGTATGGCTATCTGTAATCTTTTGGTCTAGCCATGTTGGATTCAGTTCTCTTTCGTATCTTTCGCTCTGCTTTTTCTGATCCCAGGATTGCTTCTGGTTTCATGATCGACAATTGCTATTGAGAGTAGAGAGTAATCGGCGATACATTGTGAGATGATTTATTTCATTTTGCTATTGAGAGTAGAGAGTAATTGGCGATACATATTCTATTTTGTTTTGCCATATTATCAATACATTGTGAGCTGATTTAAATGCTATCGCTAAATATGCAGAACGGAGAATAGATGGCTCGTGTATGTCGTTTGCAAGGGGACTGAGGAGGGAGACCAATTTGTTAAGGCATATAGAGTTGACAAGAGTAATATCACGCTTGCTAACTTGACAACAATGAAATCAAGGTTGGGGTATGGATCCAGGGACTACATGTACTACAAGCAGAGAAGTGCTGATGATCCTGCGGCAGCAACACTACATGATATCGACTATGATGTTGATGCATTAAGAATGGTAGATAGTAACGAGGAAGAGAGGGAGCTCAGATTAGTATTCTCGAAGAATCCATTACCAGACCGATGTGTGGCCATAACACCAATTAAATCCAAAACAGTTTGCTCAGATCCTGATGAAGAAGAAGAAGTGGACCAATCAGAATTAGATGCGTACAAAGACTGGCTACATTATATGCATACAAGGGACCAAGCCATGGGTGAGTTATGATGCAGCCCAATTAAAACATATATACATAGTTTTTTCAATGCACTTATATATATGACTGATATTATCATTTCTTTTCAGAGTTTGAAGACATATACAGGGAGGACACAATCAAGACATACGAAGAATGGTTGGGAGTTGTAGGAAAACTTGATGACATCAGTAATATCCCTCTCCCAATTGTCAAATAAATTACCATTTTTTCCTATCAAACATCACAAATGCTAGCTGATCATGTGTCTATATTGTCTGCAGATGCACTTTTGCAACCTAGCAGTCAGATACATTCTAGTCAAGACAGCAACCAAAGACCTCCAGTGCAGGCACCATCTCATGCTCGCCGTTCGAGACAGGGGCAAGGAAATGGTAACTTGTGTTTATTAGGAAGTAATCATGTTTCTGTTTCATGTGGCCATATATAAACATTATGTCTTTTAATATCTATTATTAAATTTTGTTCCCCTGCAATATGTTAGAAAATGGGAAGAAAAGAGGACGTGGTCCTCTAAAAGGCTTGAAGGCAATCTCCAAGAGAATTAAGGCGGGCAATCAGAAGATGAAAGTTGAGTTCTCAAGACTTGGAGGACCGGTAGGTGACAACTACCGCTCCTTCATTGATGAAATAGTATGTTTACGAGGAAAAGGGCAAGCCACTCATTGGAGTGAGGTCGTGGAAAGAGATCCATGAAGATGTAAAAGATTCAATAGCATCTGATATATTGGTAATAATCATGTCTGCTTGTGTATATATTTTATTATTAGACTAACATAACAGCTGACCTAGTATTTGCATGTTTTGGTTATAATATAACAGGCTAGGTGGGACATTGAGGATAGTTACAAGACAAGGACAATGATATGGGCCATTGCTAGGGAGCGTTACAAAGGATGGCGTTCAGCTTTCAGTGCTACGGCAAAGGCATACAACAGCTACCGCGAGCGAATGTTAAATAAGCCTGCAGAATTAGATATTGTTGAATGGCACTATCTGTTGCAGTATTTTAGGACTGCGAAATTCAAGGTTTGTTCCACTTGATACTATTACTGACAACATACCAATTACTATTACTCCCATGAATAGAATCTCTGATTTGAAATGGCAAGTTTTGTCAACACATCTCATACAGTACTACTCTCTACTTTTAGTATTCAGCTCCTTTTGCTTTGCAGACATGCTTGTTTAGCTACACCCATACGAATTTGCTGAATAACATTTGCTAGTGGCAATCCCATTATTTACCTTCAGACTTTCAGAATGTAGTGGAATTACAGTTTCATTGTCAGTATGGTGATAATAAAAGGGGCAAATTTGTAGCTGGACCATTAAGAAATGTCACTATCTCTGTGGAACCTTTTGGCCATCCATGTATGTTAGTTACCTCAAGTTGTTGCTGCAACAAGTACTACTGTTGAACATGTGTCACTTCTGATGTCTGTTAGTAGTGGTAACTGGTAACACAGCTGCTAAATCCTAAAGGACTCAAATTTGTTGCGTGGCTTAATTACTGTTCCACTTGTCTATGTCATTAAGATTATTGTTCAAAACTATGCATTCTTTCTGTAGGCAAGGAGCATACAGAATTCTCGTCATCGAGGCCAAAAAAAGACCACACATTTGTCAGGCGCTAAGCCTTATGCTCAGTGCAGCTATGAGAAGGTAATAGCTGGAAGTGCACATCTACAAGCTTTGTTGCAGGAGGAATTACTAATTTGTTGTTTTGTTGGCATATCAGAAAGACCCAGAAACAGGTGAGGAGCCCAATGATATGGAACTTTGGTTTATAACTCACAGCAAGGATGGGGAATGGAAAGACCAAGAATCCAGGAATGTCTATGTGAGTTCTCATCTAATTTGTACATGACTTACTATAGTCCATGCAAATAGCGAATGCATGCAATTTATTCTTCATGTAACTCCTCCATCTGTGACTTGTAAATGTTAGGACAAAAGCAAGCAGCCTTATCTCTGAGGCGGAATCAAATTCAGAGGGAAACTTTATTACAGTGAAGGAAAAGAATGAGATTTTCCAGAAGGCATACAAGGCAGTCACAGCGTGCAAATCAACCAGGTTGCATGGTAATGGGTACCTGGCGAAAAACCCAACTAGAAGGGAGCTGCTGAATGCGGATCGCCGGGAACAAATTCGTGTGGAGGAGCAACTGCATCAGGAACACACCGAGCTCATGCAATCATTTGGCCAGCTACAAGATCAAATGGCCACATGGCAAGCTGACAGGGAAGCAGAAAGGATACAACATGCACGAGAAATTGATGAACTTAAAAAGGCAAGGGCGGCTGATTTACAAGCGCTTAGGCAAGAGTTCCTATCGATTTTGCAAGCAGGACATGGACAAACAGCATTTCAGCAGGTACTAGTGAAGCTAGTTTTTGAATGACTTTTTTTTTCCTTAGGTTCTATATCTAGTTGTCTGCATCTTTTCATAGATTCTTGAACCAACAAAATCTGTCCAGGCAAACAACAATGTCACTGAAATGGAACAAGTGGCGGCAGCTGCAACAAACATGAATACTGAAGAAGTTGAGGCAACCCCACAACATGAGGTCACTTCACATCAGGTTGTTTATGAATTAACATATGTTTAGTGCTATCATCAGATACTTAACAAATTGGTGCCTAATTATTTCCTTCAAACTTTTTTGATCCCAGGAAAACACCAAAGAAACCAAGAGCAACCTGAAGTAGATGATATATCAAGGGCAACCGGCATTCGGACTACAAGAAGTACTTCTGCAAATACGGGACGGGCATACGTTACTACAAAACAGCTTAAGGATAATGCTGTTAAGAAACGACAGGGCTCCAAAAAGACAGGTGAAACTTGTCATAATTTCATATTCGTTCATGATAATTTCATAGTTGAGACCACTTCAATTATTTCTCTCTATCTTCCTTTAGCCACATCATTTCTGCTAAGGTACGGAACACGCAAAACTCGTAGATTTTTTAGTAGAGCATGAGCATATGCAGTGCTTGAACAATTTAGTTTGCTGCTAGAACAATATAGTTTGCTGTCACAGAAATTAACTTTGCTAGAACATTTAATTGGTGTTGTCTGTGGCTGCTAGAACAATTTAGTTTGCTGCTAGAACAATTTAGTTTGCTGTCACATAAATTTTTGTTAGCTGTCTGTGGCTGTGGCTGTCAGAATGGTAGCTTGATTAATCATGGAGCGTTCTGATTCTTTGGCCTAGTATAATTTTTTTAATCTCCTTGCTACATGAAAAACATCTCGTTGAACTGTCCACATGTTCCTGCATGTATCCACAATCTCATGCATTTAAATTGTCATCAGACTTTCATATTACGGCGGCTGTTGTTACTTCTTCCTTTTCATAATTTCATAATACTTCATGATAAAAAATGCTATTCTTTCTTTTCAGCTAACCAAGGCAGTTCAAATGGAGGAAACAAGTGATGGCACACCATAATGAAGTCACTAGTTGCTGATCAAGTGATCGGATCACCTGTCTAGGAGTTTCTTTGCTTAAGATAAACTTATTCAGTACTTGTCAAATTAGGCTACTATGTGTGTTAAAACTATCTGGTGTTGCAAACTTATTACTATTTCACTATTACGTGTGTCATGGATTTGTACACTGAATGGTTGAATTGATATTGATATCATGAATGATAAATGCATAATTACTATCGATCCTATATTGTAATGTTTCAAAAATTGGTGATGCAATACCATTCGTGGCAAATGAGATTTCATTCTATCGCAACCCAGCTTTTTCGGTGTCACAAGGGCCGTGGCAATATGAAGTTCCACAAGTAGCAACCCACTATTATGGTGGTAATAGAGGGATGAACTTTTTCCTACCAAAACATATTCGTAGCAATAGAGGTTATCACATCTAACAACCAAAGAAGTTTGGTGGCAATACAATGCTCATGCTATAGCCTCCAAACGATGTTGGTGGCAATAGAATGGCGCACCTATAGCGACCATTCCCTAATTCGTGGCAATAGAGTTGTCGACCTCTAGCAACCAAACAAATCGAGTGGCAATAGAGCACACCACCTATGGCAACGAAATTAACTTCGTGGTAATAGAGAGAACCACATATAGCAACCAAAATACTTTAGTGGTAATAGAGGTGCTTGCCCTATAACAACCAAAACCACAGTGTAGCAATAAATGATTTGCAACCAAAGATTTTACAAATTGCAACGCATTTGATACGATGCAATTGCACCTCTGGCAACATCATGTGCGTCGCAATAGGATCATTTACAACCAACACCAGGGCGCCCATACATGCTAGTTGCAACGTCTCCTTGTGTTGTAATACAAAAACAATTGCAACCAAAAAAAGACAATTGTGGTTGAAGGCTAATACCACATGACCTATTGCATCATATTTTTACCAAATGGTTTGGGTGCAATTGCGGCTATTGCACCCAAAAAGGGCATATTGCAACGTATTTCCTGTGTTGCATTAGGGGGAAAATCTAGTAGTGCGTGGGCTATAGCACACGCTCCGAGCCGATTTTTGGCGCCCGGCCTGATTTCGCGGCTAAGCCCCTGATAAGCACGGCCTCACAGTAGAAGCATTTCATGTTGTTTTCGTGGGTTTTCGGGCCGTGCAGCGCCCGTTTTGGGGCGTTCCAGGGCCATTTGCGCCCGTAGCTAGCCGGTTTTCGAGCCATGTTAATCCATCCCTATCTCTGCGATTTTCACACGACTTGGACGTGGCAGCAGCCTACGACTCGTAGGACACCTCGCGGGCTGCTTCTCCCGGCCGAGAGGGGCTGAAACGCATGGTTTTTGTGAAAGCTGCTGTTTCGGTCCGTTTTCATGGGCTATAGCACACGCTTCGGGCCGATTTTTGGCGCCCGGCCCGATTTCACGGCTAAGCCCCAGATAAGCACGGCCTCACAGTAGAAGACATATCACGTGGTTTTCGTGGGCTTTCGAGGCGTGCGGCGCCCGTTTCGGGGCGTTCCAGGGCCATTTGCGCCTGTAGATAGCCCATTTTTGGGCATTGTAAATCCATCCCTATCTCTGCGATTTTCACACGACTTGGACGTGGCAGCAGCCTACGACCCGTAGGACACCTCGCGGGCTGCTTCTTCTCCCGGCCGAGAGGGGGCAAACGCATGGTTTTTGTGAAAGCAGCTGTTTCGGTCCGTTTTCGTGGGCTATAGCACACGCTCCGAGCCGATTTTTGGCGCCCGGCCTGATTTCGCGGCTAAGCCCCTGATAAGCACGGCCTCACAGTAGAAGCATTTCATGTGGTTTTCGTGGGTTTTCGGGCCGTGCAGCGCCCGTTTGGGGCGTTCCAGGGCCATTTGCTCCCGTAGCTAGCCGGTTTTCGAGCCATGTTAATCCATCCCTATCTCTGCGATTTTCACACTTCACACGACTTGGACGTGGCAGCAGCCTACGACTCGTAGGACACCTCGCGGGCTGCTTCTCCCGGCCGAGAGGGGCTGAAACGCATGGTTTTGTGAAAAGCTGCTGTTTCGGTCCGTTTTCATGGGCTATAGCACACGCTTCGGGCCGATTTTTGGCGCCCGGCCCGATTCATTCACGGCTAAGCCCCAGATAAGCACGGCCTCACAGTATAAGACATTTCACGTGGTTTTCGTGGGTTTTCGGGCGTGCGGCTCCCGTTTCGGGGCGTTCCGGGGACATTTGAGCCCGTATCTAGCCGGTTTTCGGGACGTGTAGGTTTAGCTATAATTGGAATTCCTCCCATCCCTATCCCTGTGATTTTCACACGACTTGGATGTGGCAGCAGCCTACGACCCCTAGGACACCTCGCGGGCCGCTTCTCCCGACCTAGAGGGGCCGAAACGCATAGTTTTTGTGAAAGCTGGTGTTTTGGTCCGTTTTCGTGGGCTATAGCACACGCTTCGGGCTGATTTTTGGCGCCCGGCCCGATTTCACGGCTAAGCCCCAGATAAGCACAGCCTCACAGTAGAAGCATGTCACGTGGTTTTCGTGGGTTTTCGGGGCGTGCGGCGCCCGTTTCGGGGCGTTCCAGGGCCATTTGCGCCCGTAGCTAGCCGGTTTTCGAGCCATGTTAATCCATCCCTATCTCTACGATTTTCACACGACCTGGATGTGGCAGCAACCTACGACCCGTAGGACACCTCGCGGGCCGCTTCTCCCCGGCCGAGAGGGGCTGAAACGCTTGGTTTTTGTGAAAGCTGCTGTTTCGGTCCGTTTTCATGGGCTATAGCACACGCTTCGGGCCGATTGTTGGCGCCCGGCCCGATTTCACGGCTAAGCCCCAGATAAGCACGGCCTCACAGTAGAAGACATATCACGTGGTTTTCGTGGGCTTTCGAGGCGTGCGGCGCCCGTTTCGGGGCGTTCCAGGGCCATTTGCGCCTGTAGATAGCCCCTTTTTGGGCATTGTAAATCCATCCCTATCTCTCTGCGATTTTCACACGACTTGGACGTGGCAGCAGCCTACGACCCGTAGGACACCTCGCGGGCTGCTTCTCCCGGCCGAGAGGGGGGCAAAACGCATGGTTTTTGTGAAAGCAGCTGTTTCGGTCCGTTTTCGTGGGCTGTAGCACCGCTCCGAGCCGATTTTTGGCGCCCGGCCTGATTTCGCGGCTAAGCCCCTGATAAGCACGGCCTCACAGTAGAAGCATTTCATGTTGTTTTCGTGGGTTTTCGGGCCGTGCAGCGCCCGTTTTGGGGCGTTCCAGGGCCATTTGCTCCCGTAGCTAGCCGGTTTTCGAGCCATGTTAATCCATCCCTATCTCTGCGATTTTCACACGACTTGGACGTGGCAGCAGCCTACGACTCGTAGGACACCTCGCGGGCTGCTTCTCCCGGCCGAGAGGGGCTGAAACGCATGGTTTTTGTGAAAGCTGCTGTTTCGGTCCGTTTTCATGGGCTATAGCACACGCTCTTCGGGCCGATTTTTGGCGCCCGGCCCGATTTCACGGCTAAGCCCCAGATAAGCACGGCTTCACAGTATAAGACATTTCACGTGGTTTTCGTGGTTTTCGGGCGTGCGGCTCCCGTTTCGGGGCGTTCCGGGGCATTTGAGCCCGTATCTAGCCGGTTTTTCGGGACGTGTAGGTTTAGCTATAATTGGAATTCCTCCCATCCCTATCCCTGTGATTTTCACACGACTTGGATGTGGCAGCAGCCTACGACCCCTAGGACACCTCGCGGGCCGCTTCTCCCGACCTAGAGGGGCCGAAACGCATAGTTTTTGTGAAAGCTGGTGTTTTGGTCCGTTTTCGTGGGCTATAGCACACGCTTCGGGCTGATTTTTGGCGCCCGGCCCGATTTCACGGCTAAGCCCCAGATAAGCACAGCCTCACAGTAGAAGCATGTCACGTGGTTTTCGTGGGTTTTCGGGCGTGCGGCGCCCGTTTCGGGGCGTTCCAGGGCCATTTGCGCCCGTAGCTAGCCGGTTTTCGAGCCATGTTAATCCATCCCTATCTCTACGATTTTCACACGACCTGGATGTGGCAGCAACCTATGACCCGTAGGACACCTCGCGGGCCGCTTCTCCCGGCCGAGAGGGGCTGAAACGCTTGGTTTTTGTGAAAGCTGCTGTTTCGGTCCGTTTTCATGGGCTATAGCACACGCTTCGGGCCGATTTTTGGCGCCCGGCCCGATTTCACACGGCTAAGCCCCAGATAAGCACGGCCTCACAGTAGAAGACATATCACGTGGTTTTCGTGGGCTTTCGAGGCGTGCGGCGCCCGTTTCGGGGCGTTCCAGGGCCATTTGCGCCTGTAGATAGCCCCTTTTTGGGCATTGTAAATCCATCCCTATCTCTGCGATTTTTCACACGACTTGGACGTGGCAGCAGCCTACGACCCGTAGGACACCTCGCGGGCTGCTTCTTCTCCCGGCCGAGAGGGGCCAAACGCATGGTTTTTGTGAAAGCAGCTGTTTCGGTCCGTTTTCGTGGGCTGTAGCACACGCTCCGAGCCGATTTTTGGCGCCCGGCCTGATTTCGCGGCTAAGCCCTGATAAGCACGGCCTCACAGTAGAAGCATTTCATGTTTTTTCGTGGGTTTTCGGGGCGTGCAGCGCCCGTTTTGGGCGTTCCAGGGCCATTTGCGCCCGTAGCTAGCCGGTTTTCGAGCCATGTTAATCCATCCCTATCTCTGCGATTTTCACACAACGACTTGGACGTGGCAGCAGCCTACGACTCGTAGGACACCTCGCGGGCTGCTTCTCCCGGCCGAGAGGGGCTGAAACGCATGGTTTTTGTGAAAGCTGCTGTTCGGTCCGTTTTCATGGGCTATAGCACACGCTTCGGGACGATTTTTGGCGCCCGGCCCGATTTCGCGGCTAAGCCCCAGATAAGCACGGCCTCACAGTACAAGACATTTCACGTGGTTTTCGTGGGTTTTCGGGGCGTGCTGCGCCCGTTTCGGGGCGTTTCGGGGACATTTGCGCCCGTAACTAGCCGGTTTTCGGGACGTGTAGGTTTAGCTATAATTGGAATTCCTCCCATCCTTATCCCTGTTATTTTCACACGACTTGGATGTGGCAGCAGCCTACGACCCCTAGGACACCTCGCGGGCCGCTTCTCCCGATCGAGAGGGCTGAAACACATGGTTTTTGTGAAAGCTGCTGTTTCGGTCCGTTTTCGTGGGCAATAGCACATGCTCCGGGCCGATTTTTTGCACCTGGCCCGATGTCTCGGCTAAGCCCCGGATAAGCACGGCCTCACAGTAGAAGCATTTCACATAGTTTTCGTGGGTTTTCGGGTCGTGCGGCGCCCGTTTTGGGGCGTTCCGGTGACATTTGCGCCCGTAACTAGCCCATTTTCAGGACGTGTAAATCCATCCCTATCCCTGCGATTTTCACACGACTTGGACGTGGCAGCAGCCTACGACCCGTAGGACACCTCGTGGGCTGCTTCTCCCCGGCCAGAGGGGCCGAAACGCATGTTTTTTGCGAAAGCTGCTGTTTCGGTCCATTTTCGTGGGCTCCGCGCCGATTTTTGGCGCCCGGCCCGATTTCGCGGCTAAGCCCCCGATAAGCGCGGAATAGTAGAAGACATTTCACGTGGTTTTCGTGAGTTTTCGGGGCGTGCGACGCCCGTTTCGGGGAGTTCCAGGGCCATTTGCGCCCGTAACCAGCCGTTTTCGGGCCGTGTAAATCCATCCCTATCTGTGCGATTTTCACGCGACTTGGCGCAGCCTACGACCCGTAGGACACCTCGCGGGCCGCTTCTTCTCCCGCCGAGAGGGGCCGAAACGCATGATTTTTGTGAAAGGCGCTGTTTCGGTCCGTTTTCGTGGGCAATAGCACATGCTCCGGGTCGATTTTTGGCACCCGGCCCGATGTCGCGGCTAAGCCCCTGATAAGCAAGCCCCTGATAAGCACGGCCTCATAGTAGAAGCATTTCACGTAGTTTTCGTGGGTTTTCGGGGCGTGCGGCGCCCGTTTCGGGGCGTTCCGGGAACATTTGCGCCCGTAACTAGCCGTTTTCAGGAGTGTAAATCTATCCCTATCCCTGCGATTTTCACACGACTTGGACGTGGCAGCAGCCTACGACCCGTAGGACACCTCGCGGGCTGCTTCTCTCCCGCCAAGGGGGGCCGAAACGCATGGTTTTTGCGAAAGCTGCTGTTTCGGTCCATTTTCGTGGGCTATAGCACACGCTCCGCGCCGATTTTTGGCGCCTGGCCCGATTTCGCGGCTAAGCCCCAGATAAGCATGGCCTCATAGTAGAAGGCATTTCACGTGGTTTTTCTGAGTTTTCGGGGCGTGCGACGCCCGTTTCGGGGAGTTCCAGGGCCATTTCGCCCGTAACTAGCCGGTTTTCGGGACGTGTAGGTTTAGCTATAATTGGAATTCCTCCCATCCCTACCCCTGTTATTTTCACACGACTTGGATGTGGCAGCAGCCTACGACCCCTGGGACACCTCGCAGGCCGCTTCTCCCGACCGAGAGGGGCCGAAACGCATGGTTTTTATGAAAGCTGCTGTTTCGGTCCGTTTTCGTGGGCTATAGCACACGCTTCGGGCCGATTTTTGGCGCCCGGCCCGATTTCACGGCAAAGCCCCAGATAACCACGGCCTCACAAGTAGAAGCATTTCACGTGGATTTCGTGGGTTTTCGGGCCATGCGGCGCCTGTTTCGGGGCGTTCCAGGGCCATTTGCGCCCGTAGCTAGCCGTTCGAGCCATGTTAATCCATCCCTATCTCTGCGATTTTCACACGACTTGGACGTGGCAGCAGCCTACGACCCGTAGGACACCTCGCGGGCCGCTTCTCTCGGCCGAGAGGGGCCGAAACGCATGGTTTTTGTGAAAGGTGCTGTTTCGGTCTGTTTTCGTGGGCTACAGCACAGGCTCCGGGCCGATTTTTGGTGCCCGGCCCGATTTCACGGCTAAGCCCCAGATAAGCACGGCCTCACAACAGAAGACATTTCACGTGGTTTTCGTGGGTTTTCGGGGCGTGCGGCGCGCATTTCGGGGCATTCCAGGGCCATTTGCGCCCGTAACTAGCCGGTTTTCGGGCCGTGTAAATCCATCCCTATCTCTGCGATTTTCACACGATTTGGACGTGGCAGCAGCCTACGACCCGTAGGACACCTCGCGGCCTGCTTCTCCCTCCCCGTTGAGAGGGGCCGAAACGCATGGTTTTTGTGAAAGCTGCTGTTTCGGTCCGTTTTCGTGGGCTACAGCACACGCTCCGGGCCGATTTTTGGTGCCCAGTCCGATTTCACGGCTAAGCCTCAGATAAGCACGGCCTCACAATAGAAGACTTTTCACGTGGTTTTTGTAGGTTTTCGGGGCGTGCGGCGCCCATTTCAGGGCGTTCCAGGGCCATTTGCGCCCGTAACTAGCCGGTTTTCGGGACGTGTAAATCAATCCCTATCTCTGCGATTTTCACACGACTTGGACGTGGCAGCAGCCTACGACCCGTAGGACACCTCACGGGCCGCTTCTCCTGGCCGAGAGGGGCCGAAACGCATGATTTTTGTGAAATGTGCTGTTTCGGTCCGTTTTCGTGGGCAAGCACATGCTCCGGGCTGATTTTTGGCACCCGGCCCGATGTCGCGGCTAAGCCCCTGATAAGCACGGCCTCACAGTAGAAGCATTTCACGTAGTTTTCGTGGGTTTTCGGGTCATGCGGCGCCCGTTTTGGGGCGTTCCGGGGACATTTGCGCCCGTAACTAGCCGGTTTTCAGGACGTGTAAATCCATCCCTATCCCTGCGATTTTCACACGACTTGGACGTGGCAGCAGCCTACGACCCGTAGGACACCTCGCGGGCTGCTTCTCCCGGCCAAGAGGGGCCGAAACGCATGGTTTTTGCGAAAGCTGCTGTTTCGGTCCATTTTCGTGGGCTATAGCACACGCTCCACGCCGATTTTTGGCGCCCGGCCCGATTTCGCGGCTAAGCCCCAGATAAGCACGGCCTCATAGTAGAAGACATTTCACGTGGTTTTCGTGAGTTTTCGGGGCGTGCGACGCCCGTTTCGGGGAGTTCCAGGGCCATTTGCGCCCGTAACTAGCCGGTTTTCGGGCCGTGTAAATCCATACCTATCTGTGCGATTTTCACGCGACTTGGACGTGGCAGCAGCCTACGACCCGTATGACACCTCGCGGGCCGCTTCTCCCGGCCGAGAGGGGCCGAAACGCATGGTTTTTGTGAAGGTGTTGTTTCTTTCTGTTTTCGTGGGCTATAGCACACGCTCCGAGCCGATTTTTGGCGCCCGGCCCCACTTCGCGGCTCAGCTCCAGATAAGCACGGCCTCACAGTAGAAGACATTTCACGTGGTTTTCATGGGTCTTTGGGGCGTGCGGCACCCGTTTCGGGGCGTTCTAGGGCCATTTGCGCCCGTAACTAGCCGGTTTTCGGGCCGTGTAAATCCATCCCCATCTCTGTGATTTTCACGCGACTTGGACGTGGCAGCAGCCTACGACCCGTATGACACCTCGCGGCCGCTTCTCCCGGCTGAGAGGGGCCAAAACGCATAGTTTGTGAAAGGTGTTGTTTCGGTCCGTTTACGTGGGATATTGCACACGCTTCGGGCCGATTTTTGGCGCTCGGCCCGATTTCGCGGCTAAGCTCCAGATAAGCACGGCCTCACAGTAGAAGACATTTCACGTGGTTTTCGTGGTTTTTCGGGGCGTGCGGCGCCCGTTTCGGGGCGTTCCACGGCCATTTGCGCCCGTAACTAGCCGGTTTTCGGACCGTGTAAATCCATCTCTATCTCTGCTCGCGATTTTCACACGACTTGGACGTGGAAGAAGCCTACGACCCGTAGGACACCTCGCGAGCCGCTTCTCCTGGCCGAGAGGGGCCGAAACGCATGGTTTTTGTGAAAGGTGCTGTTTCGGTCTGTTTTTGTGGGCTATAGCACACGCTCCGGGCCGATTTTTGGCGCTCGGGCCGATTTCGCGGCCCCAGATAAGCACGGCCTCACAGTATAAGACATTTGACGTGGTTTTCATGGGTTTTCAAGGCGTTCCAGGGCCATTTGTGCCCGTAACTAGCCGGTTTTTAGGCCTTGTAAATCCATCCCTATCTCTGCGATTTTCACACGACTTGGACGTGGCAGAAGCCTACGACCCGTAGGACACCTCGCGGGCCGCTTCTCCTGGCCGAGAGGGGCCGAAACGCATGGTTTTTGTGAAAGGTGCTGTTTCGGTCCGTTTTCGTGGGCATAGCACACGCTCCGGGCCGATTTTTGGCGCTCGGCCCGGTTTCGCGGCTAAGCCCCAGATAAGCACGGCCTCACAGTAGAAGACATTTGACGTGTTTTTCATGGGTTTTCGGGGCGTTTCAGGGCCATTTGTGCCCGTAACTAGCCGGTTTTCGAGCCTTGTAAATCCATCCCTATCTCTGCGATTTTCATACGACTTGGACGTGGCAGCAGCCTATGACCCGTAGGACACCTCGCGGGCCGCTTCTCCCGGCCGAGAGGGGCTAAAACGCATGGTTTTGGTGAAAGCTGCTGTTTCGGACCGTTTTCGTGGGCTATAGCACACGCCCCGGATCGATTTTTGGCATCCGGCCTGATTTCGCGGCTAAGGCGCACGGCCTCGTAGAAGAAGACATTTCACATGGTTTCCATTTCGGGGCGTGCGGCGCCAATTTCGGGGCGTTCCACGGCCATTTGCACCCGTAACTAGCCGGTTTTCGAGCCATGCAAATCTATGTCTATCTCTGCGATTTTCACACAAATTAGACGTGGAATGACCCGTAGGACACCTAGCGGGCCACTTCTTCCGGTCGAGAGGAGCCGAAATGCATGTTTTTCTTTTTTTTGCGAAGACTGTCGTATCGTCCGTTTTCATGGGCGAGTAGCTATCCCCAAATATCCATCGTTTTTCTATGAATTTATTCTCTTGCGATTCGTTCTGAAGCCATGATCAAAGAGCACTTGTTTGTCAGATAGCACTTGTTTAATAGAGTTCGTATTGGTAAGAAAGAACCGATTATATCAGGATAGCTCATGTTCTACCTGCAATTTTTGTCCTACTGTGAAGTGGAACTGAAGAGGTTAAGAAATTAGGATGTCCTTTGCTTTACAACACACGCACAAATTTTATTTGTTAATCTTTTTGTATCAATGCTATTGAACCTTTGTCAATTACAGTGAGAATGCTTGTTTATTTTAGTCTAAACTAACAGCTCTATTTTATATGATATGACATATGTAATCTTTTATATATGCAATATTGCCATCATATATGATTATTGAAGGACACTAATCAATTTCTATTTCACATTAATTGTTTGTCAACGTGATTTATCAATTTTATAGATGGATACATACAATGCCCGGTTCATGCGATTTATCAATTCTGGTATGGTAGTACTCGGTTGGAGATAGTTGAAAGGGCTACATAATTCATATGGTACATTTGATCATAACATCATGTCTGAATTAAATATTGTGTTTGCTTATGAAACCCAAAAAATTGAAACTCACCATTGGAGGGGGGCTATTTTATTGAAAGTTTCAAAACACTTTTGGTGACGTGGCACATTGAAAAAAAACAAAATGAAATAATCCATTGAGACTAAGATGTCAAATGAACCATGCCGCGGTGTGGCGTATGCAAGCGCCAGTGTGTGTCGAGCAGTTAAATGCTCGGGAATCTACTATGATTTCTGAGTAATGAAAGCCCTCTTTTCATCGAAAAAAATGTCAAATGACGATGCTCACGATATTGCTAGTAGCATTGTCAGTGCTGAAATTGGCGGCAATGTCTGGCTGCTTTCTTTCTTCGCTGGGCGTTTGCAAGTCGTACAATCAACTCAACCAATAAAGAGTTTGATTGCCCAAGGGGAAAAAAAAGTAGCGCGTGTGTATAAAGTTTACGGTTCGCCGGTGCTAGCTAACACACCAGTGGGTTAACAGCAGCCACGTCACCGATCCGCGGCCATCCATTGTTGACTAACCGACGCGTCCTTCCCTTCGAGCAGAGTCGAGCGGTTTCCTTGCCATGCGGAGCGGAAGGCGAACAGGTGCCAGCAGTGTTGCCACGCGGAAGAGCGAGGCGACTCCAGTTCAGTTGGAGGGCGGCGTTTAGGTTCTCTTGCGGCGCGACTGCAGTTGCAGTTACACGGCGGCGTTTGGGTTCTCTTGCGTCAATTCCTTCCGTCAATATCACCCGCCGAATCCACTCCAGGCTCCAACCGTCCAGTTTTTCCATGATCCCCCCCTCCGATCCTCCCCTCCTCTTCTCTTCGCTCTACTCGACGTCGTCGACAGTTTGCGTGGTTCCTGCTTTCTCCAGGCCAGGCGATGGGCCGTCGCCGAACAACATCGTTGCCGTCGCGGTCGCGTGCAGGGGCAGGCGTACCCCCGACGATGCCGTGTGTCGGCGAGGATGCAGGCGCCTGCGCGGTCATGGCGAGCATGTCCTCGCACGGGGCGGCCCCGTGACTATACCCAGGCTTCATCATCGACATCAAGCGCAGCATCAACATCTCCGTCACGGCCAAGGCCCTCATCGGTGACTTCGTCGATGCTCAGATTCACGACCGAGTATATACTTGTATCCTTGCTCGTTCTATTTTCAGAGGCCAACGTTGAACGCTCCAGTTGGATCGAGGCATTAAGTTGCTGCGAAACTTTTAATTCTTGATTTCTGTATCAGGAACTTTTTACTTTTATTTTGATTTGTAGACTTTTTCTTTAATTTTCAGCATATGATGTCATAAAAACTGTAGAGTGAAAATTAAAGGCTAAATAAATTGGCATGCCATTGATACCTGACAATTTTTATTGTAAAATCAAGTAAAACTAAGATGCAACTTTCTAGTTTCAAACTTTCCATGTTCTGACTTATCCAGTACGGCCTATGCATATGCTTTCATTTCTTCTTATTTTCCCCATTTTGTGATCTGCTGACTGAAGTTTGGTAGGACGAACTGGTTTTGCTAACAAAAATGCACTCTGTTTGCTCTTTGAATGGAATTGGATTTCCCTGTTATATTTTGAACAATTGCATCGTATATGTTGAATTTAAAGTGTCTTCACAACATGTTTGCTGAAAAATCTGGACTAATGTTTTCTCAATGCAACAGGCGGTAATATTGATACTGCGGTGGGTAGCAGATTCTTGTGTGTGTTGATTGTCAGGTTGATACATACAGTACCAGTCTTATTTTATTTGGCATCCATTTGCCACGGTGATGGAAAGACATCTTGTCCTTTCAGATTTTGATAGAAGGGAGATCCTCCAATATCATGGACAGAACAATTTACTGCTCAGTCGAATCTGCTACGACGCTTACTGTCCCAAAGCTCCTCTGACCGTCCATCTGCTGTTGAGATTTTGCTAAATGAACTTTCTCCTCGGATGGAAGATAAGTGGCTGACTGCATTAATTTACTTCATTAGCACCTAAAGAATATATCATAATCTGAAATTTGAGAAAATGAAAACAGAAAAGTGTTACATCTTTTTCTTTCTTAATAGATATTGCAGTGACCTGCAACTTTATATTTTAAGTGCAATCAATTAGTCTGAGTAATTCTTGCCACTGCTTTTCTGTAAATGATGCAGATGTATTGAGAATCATACACCAGAAGATTGCCAAGTTGCAATGCCAACATGAAAGCAGTAAAAGCCCACCAGTAATATTGAGATGGGTGGGTCATCGGCTTGATCATAACTAGCTTCAGACAGGGTAAGTCTTTTGACTTGTATTTTACCCTCCTCGTTCCAATGATTGGTTTCTCTTTAATTCTGATATGACTTGATTGGCCAGGGTGGGAAAGGTTGCTGATTGTTTTTTTTTCTGCTGTGGCTCGTGGTTATGCAATTGCCTTCTGCTGCATTAATTTATTCTGATTCAGTGACTTTCCATCCTTTGTTACTGCACAATGTCATAGATAATGTGGTGTCTGATCATCTACCACTTGTGTGATATCTTTTCTGGTGCCTTCTTAAAAAAAATATCACGTTGGTTTGAATGGGATGGTTAATTTTGAGCTATTGGTACATGTCTCACAATCTAGATCGTGAGATATTGGGCAGTTTAAGTGGTCAGTATGATTGAACATGGATTTTCTCATACGCGTTCATGGCATTTATCTTCTATCTCCTCTGTTAGAGTTTGGTCAACTGTATAACTGCCAAGACATGTGTATACTTCATTATGACATTGCTTGATTCTGATATACATTCAAAGGTCAGTTTTTGTCCAAATGAATGGCGACATTAAGAGGAAAATACATGCATGGTTCCTACTGCTGCTCTCAGTACGTTGCTTCTAAAGCCTGTACAACTGATTGATATCAGATCTCGGTTGTTCACCCTAAGAATAAATCAACAAACAGGTGTGGTTTGACATCTATGTCTTAGCATCATTTTTTAATGCTGTTATTTTGTCTATTATCTATGGAGATTCTTTTTCCGAATAAGTGACTTTCTGAATAGTTTTTCTCTGAATGAAGGGCATAATTTTTTTTGTATAGTGGGAATCTGAATTTAGCCTTGCACTTTCTCTTTTTACTTTGCATATCAAAGAAATATAACCTTTTACGTAGCTTTCATCATTTGGGTAACTCTGTCTCAACAAACTGCAACTGATTTGTAGAGATGGGTTCAAGAAATATTGTGACTCAGTATGTCTTCTAGTGCTGCCTACATAATTGGAAAAGGACCCAATATGTAAATTCGGTCAACAACATGCCATTAAGGTATGAATTTTGTATTTCTTTTTCTTCATTTTTTTTGTTCTTGATTGGTTGCTATTAAATTTTAGTCTTGGATGGCAATCTTATGTATGTATGATAACAAAAAAACAGATAACACGAAAGCAACTCTCATTTTCTTTTTTTATTCCTCAATATCAGCACATCTATATTATGTGCTCTGGTTCAGGTATTTACAATATTTTTGTATCCAACTTATCTTTAAAATTATGGATGTGCAAAAAGGATGTTATATACTAATCTTCATGTATGGGAGCCAAGCCTTTCTCTGGGCGTTTTGGACGACGTGGCTGCCTCTGGAGTCGACACGTCGTTTTTTTTTACCGTCTCACGATGGGTGGGCGTCCTCGATTGTACTGGGCTGTGTCACGGCCCATCCTCGCATCTCTGCCTCTCTTTTGACGGACCGCGGGCATGGTTTCTCTGTCTCCTCCTTCCTCGCCTCGCCAGCTCCTCTCCTTCCTCGCGACTCGCCGCCGCCACCGTCTGCTCCTTCTCTTTCTCCTCAGCCTGAGCCTCGTGCCGCACCTCGCCTGCTCTTCCTCCCTCGCAGGCATCACCGCCGTCGCCCGCTCCTCCTCTCTCTCCCTAGCACGAGCGTCGCCTGAGCCCAAACAATGCGATGATGCAGTGGGAGGGGGCCTCGGTGGGTGCAAGGTTTGCCACGGCGGCGACCTCGACGCCGTTAAAGGGAGCCGCGGGCGTGCCATGAGTGCCGATGGAAGAGGAAGCGGCTTGACAGAGTCGTGGACTCGCGGTGGTGGTCGTTCCTCCCTCCCAGTCCAACTCGCCGTGGCTCCCTTCTGGCCGTCTTGCCCTGCTAGATGCGCAAATCCAAAGGCGCCATGGATGTGACCTGCAATGGCGACATCGCCATGGAGGTGATCTGCGTCAGGCCATGGCGGCAACGTGATGCGACCGGACCATGGATGGGAGGTTTCGGTCGGGATATGAACGGAAGGACGGATCCGGGGCACGCACGCATGGTCGGCAGCCATCTCCGACTCCATCGGCTTCTTCTTCAGTGCCCTGAACTCCAATGGTGACCAGATTGTTCAGGACGTCCACATGGTGTTCGGCATTTAGGGTTTAGGGTTTTAGGATTTTTAGGGGTTTAGGGTTTAGGTTTTAGGGGTTAAGGGTTTTAGGGGTTTAGGGTTTAGGTTTTAGGGTTTAGGGTTTAGGGTT
>JAAXCT010003656.1:0-28402 GCA_012490785.1 Eragrostis nindensis
AGCTATGGATAGAAGAAAAGAAGCTCTGGTAGCGGCAGCGGCTCGATTTGGCTGGTGGTGTGTGAGGAGGAAGCGATGGGTGAGTTGGCTAATGGGCCTGGTGGTGCGTGAGTGGGCTGATGGACCTGCCCCCTGGTGGTGTTTTAGTGTGCGGCCTTCTCTAAGACATTTTTTCCCTTTTCTTCTCTTTTGATATCTGATTAATGCATTATTTACAAATATATAATCGCTACATTAGAAAACGCCTAGGAACGCCTAGGCACGAGTAAACACGCCTAGGCGCTAGGCGATGGGTCACCGCCCGCCTAGCGCCTAACGCCTTCCAAAATCAGGCCTGGACCACTGGACTCAGGCCGGTGCCATTGCTCCCGGTAGATCCTTGCATTGGGCGACTAGGTAGTACTAGGTACTAACCTGCAGCTTGACGAAGGATCCGTTGAGGAGAGGCCGGATCCAGGTGGGCCTCTTTTACTCCCTCGTCGAGGTGAAGATGCAGGATTTGCATTGCATCAAGCATGTGCCTCCTGCAGGCGCTTCGCCACGTCGTCGTCATTCCCCCAACGCGACCAACAACGTTCTCGCCGCTCACCCGCACGGGCACGCTGCGGCATGGCTTCTCCGGACTTGTAAAGGCAGTCAAGGCGGCAAGATAAAAGGCGACTCCTGTGCTGAACTGAATTTGCTCTGTTCAGTCAGTGGTTTGGTGCTATCGTCGAAATGCCAAAGCAAATGTAGCAAAACAGTTCACTTCTTCCTTTCTGTATCTTTTGGGCCTTGGGGAAACTATCCAGTGTAGTAGTGTTTAACAAATTATAAAGTCTAATAAAAAAATTATAAGTTAGGATCTGTCGATGAGTTCGCTGCAGACTGACAATGTACCAATGTGAAAAGCTGTCAGCTGTGGAAATAACAGCAGAACTAGCTAGTTAACCCTCTGTATCAGAGTTGATTATCTACTAATCCAATGCATGCCCCTTTTGTATTTTTTAAAACTGTTATTCTTCTAAGGACTCAGCACAGCAGTGGTGAGAAAACTTTCACACGTAAGAGCATCTCCAATGAACCCCTTATTTTTGCCCCCTTATTTCTTAATATAAGGGCCTCTTATCTAATTTACCCTTATATTTCACCTCCATCTCTAACAATCCTCTTAAATGTGACCCCTTATCTTTATTTTATTATTTTCTTTTAACCAACCTTATCCTTTCCTCTCTTCTCCAACGCCCGCCCGCCCGACCGTTCCCACGCGCGGCAGGCAGGGAGCTCGGCGGCGGCGCGCGCCCACGCGCGGGGCGGCGGCGCACGACCACGAGCGGGCGGCGGGCGGGGGGCTCGGCGGCACTGCGCCCCCACGCGCAGGGCGGTAGGCTCCCAGGCGCGGCAGGTAGGGGGCTCGGCGGCGGCGCGCCCCACGCGCGGGCGGCGGGCTCCCAGGCGCGGTGGGCAGGTCTCGGTGGCGGCGCGCTCCCGGGCTCCCACGCGGCAGGCGACGGCGACGGGCTCTTATCGCGGCGGGCGGCGGCTCCCAGCGCGGCGGGTTAGAGCATCTCTTTCTCTCTCGTTTCCCTCCGTATCCTGAATCCCCCAACGAATCCCACCTCCATCCTCTCCTTCCCCCGAGTAGTCATGGCGTGCGGGAAGCTTCACAGCAGCGCGGGAAGCGGTTGCTGGACTCACCAGCTCGGATAAGGGGGCTCTCGGGAGCTCCTACGGATGAGAGTGCGAGGGCCTTGGATGAGAGGCTCTCATCCTTAGGAGAAGGATGAGAGCTTTGTTGGAGACAATTTTTTGCTCCCGCGCCCTTAAAACCGAGATAAGAGGCAGGAAAGGGGTTCATTGGAGATGCTCTAACGTTACTTGATTTTAAGATTTGACTGGCGAATACCACACATGTGGTTTCAGATTTTGGTCTTATAGAACCGAGAGAACTTACTACCTCCGTTCTTTTATTCTAGTAGTTCAAACAAGATCTTTAGCTTATATTTGAACTAAACATCCTGTCCTAACGATATGAAAAAAAAAGTATGAAGCGATTACAACAGATGAGCATATATAATTTAGTTTATAACTAAGTAAAGCTGGGCTCCAACACTGGATTGCAGGAGTTCATACACCTTAATTTTGATGGTTTATTGAAGTATTTAGTTAGTTCATGTACAACTGTTATTCAGAGTTCCTCGAGAAAAGAAAAACTGTTATTCAGAAAATGGAACGAGCTGCAATGATGCAGCATCTCGAATATAGCTTTTCTTAGCCCTCTAATAATGACTCATACAAGTCACGGTCCACCCGCGGGCTGAACATAGATAGGTTTTGGCCATGCCTTTAACATCTCCCTCAGCGCCTCCTTCAACTCCTCCTCCTCCTCCTCATCCTCGTCATCATCATCATCATCTACATCGCGCATATCAATCACGTTCTCATCCTGTTGTAGGGAAGCACATGCAGTTAGCGAAAAAGCAACAGAAGCTGCTCATATCAGAAAAAAAAAAGAGATAGTAGGAAAGTGAATCGCCATACGTCATCAGAGCCGCTGTCATAGCTAAATGGCAAATATCCATTCCATCGACCAGCGGTATATGCACCAGTATCACTTGGGTGCATCATGGAAGGACTGCCATTGTTTGTACAACCATAACAGACAACATCATCATCATGGAGAGAAGGCACACCTTCATAGAGAGGATGCATTTATCAAGTAACAATTAAAATAACAATAATGTCACTACCAAACGGACAAGTGTGAATAACAGACAAGTAAAGTAATATGGCAACCTTTACACATCCCTCTGCGTGAGAAAAGTAAATACATTGCTGTGTCAGTATAATATGAATTGTGTATATCATATTCTACATTCAACAAAACAAAAACAAATGCACTCAGTCTAATAGAAGAGCTAGCACCAAACTGGCAACCATGAGGAACAGATGTTAGCACAGATGAGACGGTTTCAGATAGTACACAATCGTAAACTGCAAGGGTAATGAATGATACAAAGTACTCGAACATAACATAAAGGCAAACAATCGTCAGTTTAATAAATAATTGGCCATCATATCCTACATCAGCAACAAATTTACTAAACCTACTGTAAAACCACATGTTCAAGGAACCTATGGAAACTGAGTTGCAAAAGCGTGTGACCAGGCAATATGTAGAGCCTATGCACTATATTCATCCAAACTAATGGTTTTTTAGGTAACCTTAACTGTACAGTCAACCACTATGATGAGCATATCAAAGTTAGTTTAAGATAAAAGTATGGAATACCATCAGGTTGAGGATCAATCATACAGCAACAGATAACCTCCCAGCACTTTCTTTCTGGCACATCTACCACTTCAGCGAAGAATAGTTTCTTGGCATTGCTAGAGTTATCGTCATATTCCTTCTGCTTTGTTGTGAAATTGAAATGATAATACCACGTATTCTTCTCATAAATTATTTGCTTCCTCAAAAGATCATCAAGTTCATGTGCACGATTCTAGAACAAGAACATCAAAGCATTGCATTAGAGAGAGAGAGAGAGAGAGAGAGAGAGAGTACCCCAACAAGATTGTTGTCATCATTTAACTGATCTAGTATAGCTTTAATCAAATATCTCTTCCCATCATAGGTACTTTGTGAAATGGTTCTTTCTGGTGGACCACGATGATAGTATTTATGATCATGTACCACCCCCTCAACATGAGAAAATTCATCATCATCCTTGCACCTAATTCAGTTCAGGGCAATCCACATCAGCACAGTAGAGATTAGAGAAGACAGAAGGATATTAAATCATCTGTATATGTCAAATGTTAGGATCAGAAGTGGAGTCTGCACAAAGTTTACTATGGAAGAAATAGCTTCCAAACAGCGCTCATGGAGTAACAAAAAGAGAAGCATCTTTTGAAATTCTAAAAATAGATAACTAACTAACCATGCACAATTTCCATGCCTATAATAAGCTATTAATGTGTTTTTAGGCATTCAAATACCTTTTTGCATTTGAACACTTCCACTAGTTTGCACTTGCTTCCACTAGGTAACTGCTCAGGTTATTACCGTTATATAGTAGAAAGGACAGTAAATAAACCGGGAGTGCATCCAGACTATTTTTTTTTTACAAAAGCAGTGCTGTGTTTATTTATTCTGTGAACTCACTGCCATTCCTATTGATTATGATTAGTCCGCTCACTGGCAAAAAGAATGTTACAGAATTTCTTTTTTTGCTAATTAATGCTGTTAACCTGGTTCCTTGTTTTCACCTACTATTATGCTTTTATACCCTCAAACTGAGTACATTGTTGTGCTTGTGATTCATGCACAGAAAAAGTAAGGTTGTAAAACTGATTTCCTGATATGAAGAGTACTGTAGATTACATGAACACACAACAAGGCACAATCAATCACAGTTGATTGCAATGGAAATAAACAAGCTAGAAGAAAATTACCTTTCCCGCCACAGTTCGTCAAAAAAGCACTTAGTAGCATGTATAGCTTCATCTTTGCTATGAAATGGTCCGCCCACATCTGGATAAGTCAAGAAAAGTCCCCTCCGGTCCATCCTAATGTAAAAATCTTGATAGCAATTCACATAACTCTGGACCAAAATGCTGGATCCAAGAGATGAAGCTGATTGCAGAGAACCATCAGTGGTGTTATGTGGCACTGTCCGAGGACTAGAGATTGACTCTTCCGATGAATTGTCTGAAAACTCGTCCGAGGATGAAACATCTGGGTATTGCAAAGCTGGTGCACATATGGAATCTCCGGCACCTGCCACAATGTTCTCGCAACTGGAAGAGACGTCAATGGTGTTGTACGGCAGCATATGTGGAGGACTGGCAATGATCGACTCCTCTGAAGATCTACCGATCAGCTCATACCATGAAACGCCTGGCTCTTTCAGAGCTTGTTTAGATGCAGAGTCAGCAACATCTATCAGAAGCTTCTCACAATTGGATAGAAGAGTGCTGGATGAGCTGCCGATTGTGTTATGTGGCGCTGCTGGTGGAGTGGTAGTGAACGACTCTTCCCGTGATTTAGCGTCGATCGACACCTCCGACGATGAAACACCTGGCTCTTGCAGAGTTAGCGCAGATGCAGATTCAGCAACATCTGCCACAAGCTTCTCAGACCTGAAGAAGAAAGACACGATGAGTACAGATGCTACAAAATTGTTACTACTCTTTTTACAAGACCCTTTAATTAATCACTTGTCTTGTCTTGAAGTAATAATGTACAGATATTGCAAAATCCCATATTTTAGATCGATCATTGTGCGATTCAGTCACTTAATCAAGTAAGTAAACAGGGTCTCAAATCTGTAAACCTCTAGTATCAGTTCGATAGTAATGCAATCAGATGTCACAATTTATTAAGGCCCCTTTTACCAACTGGCACAGAAACGCGACTCCTTGTACCCAGGGCAATGATCGAACAAAGTTCTTTCGCTACCAATCGTGATTCCCCCCATCAGTTGAACAACCAATCCCTAGCCAGCGTCACTTAATCTGATCGATCAACTTGTTGACCTATCACATGATCGATGTAGGCCTAACAGAATATCGTCCCAAGTAGAAGATGATGAGGGCGAGAGAGGCCTTACGGCGGCGGCGGCGGCAGGTCCTCTGTTACCACGATCCGCTCCATCGCCGGCGGCCGGAGAGTCCCTCAAATCCTCAATTCGCACCAGAATGTTCGCCTCAATATTGTCCGAGGGGGCCCGAGGCCCAAGTACGGCTGGGATTGTACATGGCGGTTAAGTTCGTCGGACTGCAGGAGAGCGTTTCAGATTCAGAACGTACGGCCCGATTGGATTTGGTGATGATCTTAATTTGAACCCAGGCCGAGGATTTTCGTCTTTTTGACGGCTAGGCTGAGGATTATTGCCTGATAGTAATCCACCCTGCTGCTGTGCCTACAAGTGAGAAACATATTTCGAGCCCGCGCCACATTCTGGTGCCGTCAGCTTGCAGGCTTGCGTGCCTCTGCCCCTCGTTCGCTGCCTGAACTGAACCCCCGGTGAGCCAGCTGGCCGGACGGCGGCCTAAATCGATCGCCGGGAGGCAGTGGCACCAGACCAGAGTGGCATGCATGCAGACCGGATGCTGAAGAAGCCACCCACGACGCACCGGTAGATTTAGAAAGTAACATGGCATTTGCCAGCTGTAACAGAAGCTGCCCAAGTGCAGCACGATCGTTGAAAATTCCGGTGCACGTGCGGCCGCGCATGCAGTGTCACTGCCGCCGTTTTCAGTAACGACCCGGGGCGGCCGGCGAACACATGCATGGACGAGCGCGAATCAGATGCCGGCAGGCCGAGGCAGCATGCAACGGGGATGGACAACGAAGGCGCACGGAAACTGACATGCAAAGTAAGCAGAGGTTATTTTTGTTGCCGGCCGAGGGGTAATTAACATTAACCGAGCAAGCCGGCTGGCCGGCCCGGTCGTGTATAAATTGGTGCCTCTTCTCTCATGCATGTCTCCTTGTCGTTTAGGGGCTGAGGAAATCTCGAACAAGCTCCTCCATTGCATTATTTTTGCGATCATCGGTAGCAAAATATATAGCACGCGTGCTATGAAATCCACTGGTTAAAACTCCTGAATTTTGTTCCGGAAATCAAAAAAATCTTATGCAGCAGTACGTGTGCTAGTACTGCAAAGAGAGGAGATCGAGAACGACAATCTGTATTATATATAGCCTCTCTCAAATCAGCGTTGTGATAATAATATGAATCGGTGGTGGCATGCATGCTGCCAGCCAGGGCCGAATGTTGACTGCCAAGGAGCGATAAAGCTGGGGTGCGCTGACCGGGCGCGCACGTGTGGGCGACATGCCCGTACGCCGGGCCTCGCTGGCGCCCGCCTTGGGATTCCACGCGACACCAACGCCCCCACATGCCTCTGCCTCGCTTCCTTCTTCTTCTTCCTCCCGTCGTTGATCGCCGCCGCCGTCCGTCGTGCCATCGAATTAAACTAAGCCCCCACTGGCATTAGCATAACACGCATGTTGTCGATCGCGCGCCTACTTTAATCCATAGCCATGGCGGAGTACTTGTACTACTACTCTTGCCTTTGCTTGCCACCAAATTGCAGCCTCGTGAAGCGGGACCCGGATTTGCCGCGCCTGTCGAGGAGATCGCGCGTGGTGTGTGGTAAGCAACGGCCGGCGACGTGCACCGCTCATGGCTCTGTGGCTCTGTGCTGGCTGCTTTGGACGCTAGCGCAGGATCATCTCGACCCTTGAGGACCCAACGAACGGTCCTGATGGGGCTGTACTCCCGACCCTTTTTTTTACCATGTGTACATAATCGTCTCTCATTGACAATGTAGCTGGAGCTACAAGAGTGTATTTGCAGAGGAACAACGTATCCTGCTGGTTTCTGACATGTCTTCAACGATAGAGACAAACACGAAAGACTGTAATATGTAGCCTCAAGAGCAAAATGTAACCATGCATCTGAAGAATGTTAAAATTCCCTGTTCAAAGAATTGTACCATTATTAATTACACCATCATTAGTGCAAACAGAAAATAAAAAACACGTAATCATGCTGCTTACAAAGTACTACATGAGCTCCCGTAAACAAAAAAACAAAGTACCTGAGCAAAATATTCGGTTCAAGCGCAGTAGTAGCGGCACTAAACAAATGATTAGAAAACGGGGCAGACATGTAGCTTCCCACGACACAATTATTGGGATACGCATACACACATACACACATACATACCCGTGGATCGATCCATCGATCGATCTGGTTCAGGATGGTCCAAATGATTACGGCCAGAGGGACGCCATGTGCGCCCGTCGGACTGCTGCTGCATGCTGCAACACACCCAAGCAAATCATTTGATTAGTTACCGACCGATCCGTCGATCCAGCTGCCTAATTACATGCCCTCCGGATTAATTAAGCGCCAAGTTGATCGCACGGTGGTTTTGACAGCACGGCTATGTCGGATAGTCGGCACAATCAACAAGTACCGGCCCCCTACGACCCTATGCCTAGCTAGCTTGGATTGTAAATGTAAGCGGCCTGGTACATTGGCACAGTCTAAAATTATACTACTACTAGATCGGTAGGAAGCTAGTCCTGAAACCACACAAGCTACTGAAGTAGAATAATGTTTTTAACACATGTATATATGTTATATGCAATGCAAAGTTTCATTACATTTCATTCATGCCAAAAATAGTGAGACCACTTTCATACGGTTAGTTTCCTCAGCTTGCCAAGATAATATGGGCAGGCGTACTATACATTCATTATTGACCTGAATAAGTGGAGCCTCATGTAATGGAGAGCATATATGTACAAATATAGAACCATCATTGTACTGGTACCACCTTTGCAATCCGAAATACAGCACCACGTACCGCAATAATTCGACGGCCGTTTCCAATTATTTGGACGACATGCCGATCCATGGATCCGGCTGTACAACTGTGCATCTATCGATCAACGACACCAGGCACTCGTCCGAAGCTGGATGGAAGTCCTCGTTACCGCATCCATGATCCATCGATGGACCGGTCGGTCCATGATCGATCGATGATGATTCATTCATGGTTGCAACTGAAAGCTAACGGACGCACCGCTGGCCTTCACGTTGCATGCTGGCTACCCTTGCACTTTGGCATAAGCACTACTCTACCCTACCGCAACTAGCTAGCTAGCTAGCTACCTCATAATAGCAATGTGTTTCACAGTACAATTTACACATAAGCGACAACATGCCATTATTTTTGCTCAGAATGAAAATAGAAGCAACTTGCGAGCTACGAACTCTAGCAAATTCTTACCTTATTATATAGGAGAGTTAACATAATGCATTTCTTCTCAAACGGACTATACATTTTGACGTGCTATCGAAAACAGGCCGTTGGCTCCGCACAAGTAGACAACCTCAAGTTAACCTGCAGGCGGCCGGGTTCTTTCTAGATCTCGTGATTATATTCAAATTAAGATGAATACACACAGAATGACAGAAATGATTGATGAATTTGAATCGGTTGATGATGACGATTCGACAAACCTGGCGCGGATTAGATCTGCACACATGCTTAATAACTACCGAATGATACATCATATTTAATCAACGAGTTTCAGAATAAAGAAAAACAAATCAATTAACGACAACAACCGTCGAAGGCAATGCACGCAGTAGTGCATGTCCAACAGATGAAGCTCGCATCATATGATTGGTGGGGGTCCGGGGCCCAGCAATCATAAGCTGCTGCTGCAGTTGGTGCTTGCTTGCTCGCTCAAGTGGAGTATTAGATAATTTCGTACTAATTCCGAGACTGCCCTCGGTGAGGAGGAGGAGGAGGAAGGCCTCGTCGCGTCCACGCAGGCGGCACATGGGTCGTCCCCGGAGGCCTCGTACAGCTGGGCCCGACCCGGTCGACACTGGAGATCGAGGAGGAGGAGGACCGACCGTCCGCATGATTGGGCCGCACGTGAGGGACAGCTGGCCTGGTCTCTCCTCTGACTGAACCTCCTTGCCCGTGTGCATAGTGGGCGGGCGACTCTCAAGGGAGAAAAAAAAATCGTACTGCTACGATTAGATCCACACATGGTGTACTCTACTCCTTGAAAGACTGTGCTGCAACTTTTCTTTCTTTCAGGATTAAATAAGCAACTAGTATTTTAAAGAAGGTTGTCATGAGGAGTGCTTCTGTAGTCATATGTATATTAAGAGGCTAAGCAAATATTTTGATGGTTTACACTAGCTAGGCCTGAGCATCGTGTTTGAATACTAACTTGTATCGAATACTAGGTGTTTCACATGAAACCCTATAAGACCATCGGAATTTACGTCGATCTCATACTGCCTAAATTTCCTTTAGTTGAGGTGTTTCACATGAAACCCAATGGGACCCTCAGAATTTACGTTGATCTCATACTGGTTAAATTTCCTTTAGTTTTTGGGCTACAAACATCCTCTAGGTCGTCAAGAAAGGCGGAGAATAGTGGAGAGGTAGCAGGTGCAATTCTTACCGGAAGACACGTAAATGTCGTTCTCTTTTAAAAGCATGATGGAAAACAATGTGATAACCCATCGTAGAAAGAAAAGATGATGACTACAAATCGTGTGTTAGTTGTTTACAGATGTGTACAAATCCCTTATCCTCTTTAACACTGATATGGACATTAGCAGCTGAATCACATCCCAATAATTGCTACCTGATACTAACCCACCGTACCTTTTCAGATAAGCATAGATAATCGTATATTCATGGTGCATCTGTTTTAACTATATCCCCAGGTCCAAACCAACCATTTAATCATCAAAACAGTCCAAGCACATTTCTATTTTTGAAAGGAACCGATCGAGTACATGTAGTATATCTTTCTCCCCCTTTTCTCTGAGACATATCCATCATTGCTGAACAATCACGTCTCAGTTAAATTATGTTTCCACAAAACGAAATGTGCTCTGATCTTAAACTATAGCATATGCCATGTATGAAATTGATTCGTAGGGTCAGCTCTAGAGTGTTGCTTTGCTAGCTTTTTTTTTTTTTTGCGAGGATTCGCTAGCTTGTGTGAGGAGTGCTATAACACATGAATAATTCGGCTGATAAATAAAATACTCAAGAGGAAATAAATTAAGAGCCCCACTTGACCCGACAACAACATCTAGGGGACTTGAACGCCACCCTAAGTGGACATCCTACACCATTATTCAAACACCCCATATGCTTAATGCAGCTTTCAGCATAAGCTTGGTCCTACCCTCTCTGTCATGTCAAGATACAGTGCTATATCATCGTATACATGATACGTACGATCATGCATCATTAGTAAACTAGTTCCTCGGCGGAAAGGAAATGATCATTTTCTTCGACGTAGAAATCAGCGAATCGTTGCAAATATTTTTAAAGTAGCCTTCATGGAAAACAACACTTCTTTCTTATCAATTGTGTGTTTTTTTGGGCTTGTTTGAAACACCTTAAAGAAGCTCTAACATCTCGGCCACTTTGGCCGTAAGCTAATTAGAGCTCAAACTATATCAAACAAATAGAGCCCTTAACCAGAGTAGTGGTTATACTACATTATCAACAAAAGTTCTGATTGATGATTAACTTTTCTAGTTCATTCTCGTCTAAATTAGAGGAGCACTTAATTAGCCTTAATGATGCTCTGGGCATATAGTTAGCCTTTGGTCAAGTTGTAACTCGAATTTTTGTTGGCTTACTCCACATTCTGATCCTGATGTCGGGACAGATCTTGCACGCATGCATTTCTTTGATCATCCCAAGTTTAATCCAACTAAAGTTGGGTCTTGAACGAACGACATCTCGAAGACTCAAATAGAATGAAGATTATCCTACATTATCAACAAATAAGCTAGGCTCCTGGTTCATGATTTAATTCTCTAATCCTCCTCTCTCTTACAGGACCACTTAGCCTTAATGATGCCATGCGGCTTACAATCAAATTAATATACACTTGATCAATTTGTAACTCAAAAGTTTGTTAGTTTTCTCTACAAGGAGGCCGAATCTGATGTATGGTCAGACCACCCAAGATATGTCCAGATTTTTCTAACACTAATTATCGTGATAAAGAGGGGGATATGTTAGTGAGCAGAAAAGGAGTGAAAAGCTCATGCAATGATTGAGTGAGTCAGGGCAAAAGTGCAAAGCCCCACACTGCAGAGAACGGAGGAACAAGTGAACAACCACCGATGAGACTGGGAGGCAGGCTTGGCCCAGCCAATAATTCCTCCAACCTGGGTGAGGTAGGTCGGACTGATAGATCGGTTGGAGGAGGGAGAACATGGAAAAGGCTGGAAAAAGAATGCTACTCCTATGTTCTTTTCAATCAAAATAACAGTAATGGATATAATGTACACTACGAAATGGCATGGCATTACCTCTGCAAAATTAGCACGCTTTATTAGTACTATGATGCTGGTTTAGATATCTAAGAAATTAAAAGTCGGGCTTATTTTGTGTTCAATTATTTCTGGCTCAGGTTATGTGAAAGAAAAAATAATGAAAGATGACGGAACCTGGGAAATATTTTCTGGGATATTGGGAGGGCGAAATGATGAGGGAATAATTTCAGCAGAGTGCAGGAGTTGGATTGGGGGAGCCCCCAATGATTGCGGGCGCATTGTGGGAGTGTCAGGAAAAGTGCCGGCAAAGCGAGGCGCACGGCCGGGCCGGTGGGCCACCCCTGTCTTTCCACCAATTTTTTTCGCCTCCTCCCGGCGCCGTGTGGGCCCCGCCTCAGGGGGCCGCAGCGCTGGAAATCATGGGCCTGGCTTTCGTTCGGTTCCGACTCCGCTGGCCGGCTCGGTCGGGGCCTCAGCCGAGCCGAGCAGGTCGAGCGAGCGAGCTCCGAGCCGGCTCGGCACCGGCCTTGCCCTTGGTCGTTCCGGAATGTTTACTGCTGTACCGTAGGGGTTGTTTAATGGCCTTGCTTAAACTGTCGCGAACGTAGCTGGCGAAAAAATAATGGTGAGAATGCAGAGTGAAGATTCACAGTTGTCGGTTTATTTGGATGAGATTCACAGTACCAGTACAGGGACATTCTCATAAACTATACCATCCTTATTTTGCCATCATATGCCTTGTTGCCATATATATCGATCGTATTACGCATAAGATACGCTTGTTGGATCCACATTGCGAAAGCGATCGCTTGCATAAGCGATACTACTTATTCAGGATGATCTTACCTCTTCACCGCTCAGGTGATCAACCAATTTGTGTGTGTTTTTCATGAAATCGAATCATTGATTCACCTGTTTTAAATGGCCAATTAACATGCTATTAATACTAATGATGTACTACTACTAGCACAACGAATGGAAATTATCAATAATGAGATGTTATACCTTCGCAAAAAAAATAATGAGATGTTATTATTAGTGCTAATGATGCACTGTGCGACGAAAAGGAAATTAACAATGTTGATCATCACCTGGAAATCGGAAGCCATGCTGCTAATTAGCAGGACAACGTACTACCAGGATGGTACTAGTACGCATGCAGCTTGCGCTCATTACTAAATAATACTGATGCGTTTTACAATTTTGCAGCTTCTACTCCTGAAGGCAACGTCGATTTGGAAGCTAGTAATGTTGTTTGGCAAGGGGACACCGGCACCCAACCGCGGCCCAGGAATTCCGAGCGAAGTAACCATGATGAGTTGCCGCGCGCGCGCGCTGACCTCTTCCTCCTTTCCATGGCAATTTGGCTCGCGTCCATCCATGCACAGCAGCTTAATTTGTTGATGGGTGAGCACGTACGTACGTACAGGCGCTGGTTTTGTTGCTTGCAGGACGCTCTCATCGGGATCAGCGCCTACCTGTATGGAGAGGAAGACGTGTTCGCTTTCTGCGCGCTGCCAGATGAACTGGTCAACAGTAAGATCCAATATTCTCGAAGAGGATTCCAAAGCGAAAGGATTATCTCACGCTCGTGGCCAAGCATTCGGCTCTGAACCTGTCATGCTGGCCTCTCGCTCATCTCTTACGTATTACTAACCTCGTTGTATAGTACTAATGTATATATTTTTCATGGCGTTAATTACGGTGGATCGAGCATGCAGAAATCCTTGCCTTGTAATATTAATGATTACTCATTAATTACCATCATGATCCATGAATCTAAAATGAGCAGCATTTAATTTGTTGCTGATCAATGCAGTGCTCCAAAATTTTTCCAAAAAAAAAGAAAACTGTAGCGGCGTCCTCGGTTACGCCGTGATGATTGACCCGCAATACTAAGGTGGCGTTCGGATCCCTCTCTAAAACACCCTCTAAAGTTTATACCCCTCTAAAGTAAAAAGAATCTTACTATTTAGGGGTACTAAATAAAATTTAATTACAAAACCTTTCTGCAGACGGGCGTTATTTTTCGAGACGAATCTAACGAGTCTAATTAATCAATGTTTTGACACAGTGATGCTACAGTAACCATCGTCTAATCACCGCTTAATTACCGTCATTACGTTCGTCTCGCGAAATAGATGGGGGGTCCTGAACTTAGTTTTGTAATTTGACTTTGTTTAGTACACATAAATCGTGCCGACATCTTTGATGTGACTGCTACAGCACCCTCTAAAGTGATCCGAACGGGGCCTAAGTTTAGAGTACGTGCAGTGCACACTTGCTAATGCGAGCTAGGAAAGCTAATTGTGAACGGAGGGAGTGCTGTATTGTTTTTCATGGTGGATCGAATATGCAGAAATCCTTACCACTAATACATCTATAATAATGATTACTCATTTAATCACCATCATGAATAAAAAATGACCAGCATTTAATTTATTGCTGATCAATGCAGCGCTCAAGCATTGCCGCAAAACAAAGTAAAAAATTGCAGTGCTCCAACAAATGAAATACTACTATGTAGCAGCATCCTCAGTTACGCCCTGATGATCGATCCGCAATGCTAACAGTCTGTGGAATGGCCGGTTTAGAGTAGTACGTGCAGTGCACACTTGCTAATGCGAGCTAGGACAGCTAAGAGATTACAGTAATCAACCTCGTCGTCGGGCCAAGCAACAAGCAAAGAGACAGCGCGCAACGCACGCTCGGAGCCGGCAGCAGCTAATCACGCGGCGCCGAGTTCCAAGGCACACGCACGAGCGGTCGATCGAGCCGAGCCACTGAGCCAGCCAAGGGAGGAACGGCTCCGAGCCGGTGGAGAGGGTCAAAAGGCTGGAGCAGATCGCCCGGGCTTGCATTGCATGGCCGCGATGATGAGCGAGAGGAGGAATCCATTAATAATTGCGGTGCGGAGGAGAGAGAGAGAGAGAGAGAGAGAGAGAGAGAGAGAGAGAGAGATGGAGATCCACCCCCTCCGCCCGCACAGCACAGCTCATCATTTGCCCCGATCGCTGCTGTGCCACCCGTCCACAGCTATTTATAACCACCACCGCATGCCCAGACCAGACCACCACACCACCGTGTGTTTTCTCGCCTGACCTTCTCCGGCCGTTCTCCGGTGAGGAGACGACAAGACCCACCTCTCTTCCATCCTCTCTTCCATCTCGTCACCTATCTTAGAAGAGATGATGATGCCTCAGCAGCAGCAGCAGCAGCAGCAGCAGAGCCTGGATCTGGGCCTCAGCCTCGGGCTCACTTCGCAGGGCAGCCTCTCTTCCTCCACCACCTCCGGCCACCTCTCTCCCTGGGCCGCCGCGCTTAGCTCCGTCGTCGGGGACGTGAGGCGGGAGGCGCAGCAGCAGCACTCGGCGGCGGCGGCGATGGACCCGGACCAGGGGATGATGCGGTCGTCCACGTCGCCCGACAGCGCCGCCGCGCTCTCGAGCGGCGACAGCGGGAGCAACAAGAGGGAGAGGGAGCTCGAACGCACGGGCTCCGGCGGCGTGCGCGGCGCCGGCAGCGACGAGGAGGACGGCGCGGACGGCGCCGGCGGCCGCAAGAAGCTGCGCCTGTCCAAGGACCAGGCCGCCGTGCTCGAGGAGTGCTTCAAGACGCACAGCACGCTCAACCCCGTAAGCGCCGGATTCTTCTCCTTCCTCCCCGCCGTTGATGCATGATTTTTTTTTCCGGCGTTAATGACTGATCAAGATTCGATCTTTTCCGGCGTGCAGAAGCAGAAGGTGGCGCTGGCCAACCGGCTGGGCTTGCGGCCGCGGCAGGTGGAGGTGTGGTTCCAGAACCGCCGCGCCCGCACCAAGCTCAAGCAGACGGAGGTGGACTGCGAGTACCTCAAGCGCTGGTGCGAGCGCCTCGCCGACGAGAACAAGCGCCTCGAGAAGGAGCTCGCCGACCTCAGGGCGCTCAAGGCCGTGGCGCCCTCGCCGGCGGCGGCGCAGCCCTCCTCCGCCGCCACGCTCACCATGTGCCCCTCCTGCCGCCGCGTCGCCACCGCTAACCAGCAGCAGCAATGCCACCCCAAACCTAACGCCCCCGCCGCCGCCGGCGTGCTGCCCAGCCACTGCCAGTTCTTCCCGACCGCCGTTGACCGGACAGGAGGCCAGAGCACGTGGAACGCCGCCGCCGCGCCGCTTGTCACCAGAGAGCTCTTCTAAACAAGATCGGTTCATTCATGGATTGATTGTTGGCAAGGATAGTGGTTGATCCATGGGTCGATTATTAGATCAAGTTCCCAATAGGATCTCGCAGGTGGCGGTTGGGTTAATTAATCAATTAATTGCGGTTAATCAGGAGAGATTGTTTTGTTTTTCTTCTTCTTTCCTTTTTCGATTAATTCAGCACCTGGGTTTCTCAAGACGATGACGACGACGAACCAACAACAAACAAAGATGGCTGTCTGCTTTTTCCTGGACGGCGTGTAAACCAGTTCACCAAATCTGCTGGTTGGTGAAATAACAGAGTGATTGATTGTACTAATTGATTGGTGAAAAAGAACAAAAAAGTTAATGAAATCTTTGCGAATTTCTTGTCCCGGAAGAGTATCCGGAGCCATGTCATGATCAGGGTCAATCAATCATTCCTCTTTTTGCTCCTGCCGCTCTGTTTGCACCTGACCTAACATCTAGATAGCTCTTCTTTAATCGCAACGAAATCTGATAAACAGCGACACCTGAGACTCTGATTATTAGCTGCCGGTCATGCAAAGTTGCAAACACAATTCACCACGGTTCCAGGAACAGGAAATGTTTGTCGTAACCAACGTTAAAATCCCCTCTGAACCTCTTCATGTTCTTTAACCAAAGTTCATGTGCAGAGTGGTGGCTTTAAAGTCGTGGTCAGACACTTAGATCTGATTATACTATGATCCTGCTCGATTAGTTTTGGCCCAGGCCAAGTTCTTTTCAACCGACAATTGAATCTTTACGCGATTCGCAGCGATCAACGTTTACTTGAAAGCTTCCTTCCAGCTTTTCAGCCCTTACCAAGACAACTAATGTTCTTATTATCAATCAGTGGAAGAGGGCGAGCTAACCTAACACAACCACCGTACTCATCAGGTCGGCAAGAGTGCAGAGAAACAGCAGGACTCTGCGCATTTTGTTGGTGAAACTGCTGAAGATTTCAGAGCCCTGTGGATTTTCCTGACTTATGCGCGATTTGTGGAAACTGTACAGTTCAGGCGAAAGTCCTGGATTACAAATAACTAGTATGACTGCCCGCGCATTTGCGCGGCAAGAGTTGATTGTTTTCACAATGATAATAGTATAAAATTTATTAACTTGTATGTAGGTATTTTATGATATTTTGTAATAACTTTTATATGTTCTCTCCTATGGTTGTATACCTCGAGTGCTCGTAATGATGCTCAGCTATTTGTCACCTTAGCTTGTTGTCTGGCTCACTTGTTCCTCTAGTACACTTCTGCCAACTTATTATCTGTCCCGCCTACTTGTCGCTCACTCCGGTAAGGGATACTACCTTCACGTGTCACCTTCCCCCCTCGCCTTCATACTGGTATGTTGGTCATCTTGTTGTTCAGATTGACTGCTCGTCGCCCTCTCGTTCAAGGCTCTTTACTGCTTTAACCCTTTGCATCCATATGCGCATTGGCATCATGGCATGAGAAGTCCACTTAACACCACAAGGCTATCAACAACTACTCTCTCTCTGTTTTTTTTTTCATACACGAATACCTGCTCACTTTGGTTTGAATGGTCGATGGATGGATGGTTCGCTACTTTGCTTCAAACTTTTCTGCACTGCTCCTTGTCAACGATTGGTGTTGTTACTGAACAAGGGACGGACTGACTGAACATGGCAACAGTTCCTTCTGTCTCACCACCGTGCCTGTCGTACTAGTACTATGATTTATTCATGCATGATTGCTGATTTTATTGTTTGGGATCGTACATATGAACTAACTGATGTTGCGAGGCTCAAGTGGATTTATGAGGACAACATATGTCATCATTATTGATCGTAACAAAAATGGAAATTCGTGCTCTTTGCATTTTTATTTATTACTTATTTAAGTGATCCTTTTTGCGAGTTATTATAAATTAACATTTCTATTTCCTAAGAAACCTAATAATTCCGCTCCTGTTGTACTAGCACACTTACGTACATTTTATTTATTCTTGGATGGAGTTGAATTGCATGAGATAGTCTTGGATGAGGTGGTGCTGTTTGGATAGATGTATGGGAGAGGGTAAAAGATATATATTATATTGTTGTTATTAAAATATGTTGAGCACATTTCATTTCATTGATGAATAGATTTCCCTTTATCTAAAAAAAGACGTTGAGCACATGTCTTCCCTTTGTCTAAAAACTATGGACTCAATTGTTTTAATTTATTGAGTTCATAAAAGGTACTCCCTCTATCTCTTTATATAAGGGATTCTAGCATTTCAAATTTGTCTCAAAATATAAGGCATTGTAGAGATAAGACAAAATTTGAGCATTCAATTTGGTGGTGCATGGTTGGTGGGTTAGGCTAAAATGATAGGCAAAATGGTAACATCCTTCTTTCACTATTTTGAAATTTGAATGCCTCAATCCCTTATATAAAGTGATGGAGAGAGTACCTTTTGGTGAGTCACATGTCAAATGCTGAATTTTTAAATAGAAATGCTAAATTTGGTTTTGCGAATTGTTAAAGGAAGTCCAATAAAAATGGCAAGAGCATATGAAAAAGTAAAGAATCAATCAAGTTACAAGAGATAATGCCAATAAATCTTCCTTAATAATTATTAGTGTTTATCAAGCAAATGGGAAGGAGAATTATTGAGGAAGATTTAGAAACTAGTCATCTTTTTTATTTTTGAGGAAACAAGGATATTATTCATTATCTAAAATGTTCAAAGGTACATTGAGAAACTCCGGTGGGCTGAGGAGCCTAACATGGAAATGGACTTGGTTCCTCGGGCTTTTCTGGGCTCTCTAGTTCCGGGCACTCGCTTGGTGGGCTTGCTATGAGGATGATGACGGCCTGGAAGCCGATAGATTAGGGCCTGGCCCGTAACCAGCATCCATCATTCTCCACCCGCACGGCCTTCGTCAAGCAACGCAGCGCGGCCTCCGATTGTTTGACGAAGAAGGAAGCCGCGTGTGGCGACGGACTCGCCGGAATCGAGCACGACGACCCGCGCCGTCGCCGGCGGCAACAGAGGACCCGCACAATGTATTCGCCTCCGCCACCGTACGATATATCTCGCGTTATTGTTATCTAGTCATTTGCGACGATCTAGTGGTGTTTAGGTTTACACATAGTTACATACTTGCAGTTCCTGCTGACATGTTCGTGACAGCATGTGGGCTTCTATCGGATTAACCCTCGGATCGGTAGTTGGTCCCTGAGCGGGCATAACTGTGACTGGTAGTAAATTTGGTGGAAGTGGATAATTGTGCATGGATTGTATATGTTTTATCGAATTGACGCCTCAAGTTTGTAAATTCCCACCTCTGTTTTACTTGATCTCAGCAGTATGATCCTTGTCAAATATGGATTTTCTTTTCGAAAGAGTTTTTTTTTTCGAACAATGATCTTTTCGAACGAGTCAAATGTGCATTTTGTAGGTTCTGTTTACTCATCGTGACGTTTCCCCCTTCAGGTTCGAGAAGCTCATGGCAGATGTGGTCGAGTCTGCATGTGCGCTAACTCTTCAAGGCCCAGACGTTTCATCATCTGCCTAATCCGTCACGGACAGTCCAGGAACAGTGTCACACAACACCACTGTCGGCTCCCAGAGTTTTTCTCCCGTCAGGCGCGAGAAGCTTGTGATAGGTGTTGCTTCTGCACAAACTCTGCAAGATCGAGACGTTGTGTCCTCGGAAAATTTGGTCGACAGTACATCGTCAGAAGAATGGATCATCGTAAGTCCAACAAACATGACGCATGACTCCATAGACGGCTCATCCAGCTCTTTCCCATCCAGTGGCGAGAAGGTCGCGGCAGGTGCTGCTGACTCCACATCTTCACTAATAACTCTGCAAGACACAGACGATGTTTCGTCCTTGGACGACGAGTTTCTCGACAGCTCATCAGAAGACTGGATCACCGACAGTCCACTGACGATGCCGCATAACATCGCTGAGAATGGATCTTCGTCATCAGCTTTATCTCTAGGGTCTAACATTTGATCCGGTATCCTCAGAAGTGCTCACAGAGGTTCTATATTAGGTTGGATCGGAGGGGATCTTTCTGGGTTTACCCAGATTTGGGTGGACCGTTTAAGAACATAGAGGATGTTTACTGTCATATCTCTCTCTTTGACGCGGTGTACCATGCAGCTCGGTAAAGTTTCCTGACTTTGTTCTAGATTGTTCATTTCGCCATTTGCAAGCAGTTGCGATTGATCACTGTACTCAAACAGGTTTATTGCATCAAAGAGAGTCCCTGGTTCGTCGAGTAGTGAGAGCAACTGTAATGAGCGGCGGCATTTGATTCAAGCTTTACTGGACCAGTATAATGATGACCACAATCTTGCCGGGGTCTGCTCTCTCTCCCTCTCTCTCTCACGCACACACATGCACGCCCGCGCGCACATTTAACGGTTTCCGGATATTCTTGTTTAGAGAGGTGCATTTGAACTGGATGATCTATTGAGGGAGCAAGTGTTTATTGAGAAGCATAGGTGGTATTATCATTTCAATTTCACAGTTGAGCAAAACGATGCTGGCAAGCAACTGTTCTTGCTGAAGTTTCACACATGCAAGGAAAAAAGGTCTTGGAGGTCAGCTGTTGCTGCGCAATCGATACCGACGATGATGGTATGCGTTCTTATCGTAACTTACTCTTCTACATGCTCATCGTAGTGTTAATGGAATACAATTACCGTTTTACCTCAAATATCATAATGTGGAGGAATGTTCATTTACGTGCGCGCGCGCACGCACACACACTTGCACGGTCACACTTGCATCAAGTCAAGGGACCCCTTGAATTATGTTTTTTTTTTTTTACACAATAGCGTATGTTAGCGCTTAAAGAAAAAAGGTCAAAATATAATAGCGTAATTCATGACCACAAACTGTTTTATGCACATGACTGCTGATTGCATATGTTGATATGTACTTCATTGCCTTACACATGCTAGCAAAGGATTGATTTGTGTGTGGTTCTTGAGTTGGCACTAACCCTTCATTTAGATTGATTTGTATTGTTCTTGCTGAATGTAGAACATGTAGTTATCATTACTATTTTACGAACATGGCAGTTTTTTTACCCTGTATTTAGTAGCTTTCATCGTACATGACCATTGATACGGTTTCGTATTATCTAAAACTGCTTCACACAAAGGCCAGCATATGCATTGCATATATATATTTTACTCGGTGCTATTTAACTAATCTATCCATGCATATTCATGATTTATCTGTCACTTGACAAATGCATTCTTTCTTTATGAAGATGAAGGTTTTATCTGTTATGGTTGTACAAACAACGGGAATCCTTATATTCAGCACCCCAATGTGACTGATGCGTACTCTGGTGGTCGCATGAACGTATATTTGCCATTCGGCGCTGGGCCAATCAGCTCCGATGATGTATGGATAATCGCTTTCTGATTTTGTTGAGTACGACCATTTGTCATTTTTGTGTGCTCACTAACTGAATATGCTTTCCCCTGTTCTGCAGGAGGAGGAGGCGGTCTGTGTTCGAGGTATGTGGTAGTCAACATGTTATGAGATGTTAGCACTTATGAAAATGCCATAAATACAATAGTGTAATTGGTTACCCAAGCAGTTTGCATGTGTAAAAACTCTATTGTTTCATGCACATTACTCTGCTTATTACATACGCACTTCCTTGCCTTACACACTGGTGTTACCTTCTGTTTATGCATTGTTCCCAAATTGGCACTAATTAACCGTTCTTTTTGATTGAGTTGTAATTATTCTTGAATGTAGAATATAATATGAAATTACTTATTTTACTAACACGGTAGGTTGTTTTCCCTGTATTTTAGTAGTTTGTCATGAATGACCATTGTGGTTTATGCTTTTGCATTATCTTAAAATGTGTCACGCACAGGCCGATGTATTTATTTCAATCAAACATTTTTGTTGACTGGTCTCATTCATACATTTTACTCGGCTGTTCATGCATTTTTGATGATTTATCTGTCACTTCACTAAGGTATTCTTTCTTTGTGAAGGTGGTCGCCGTTATTTTTGCAAAACCTATGGGAATGTGAACACTGATGATGTTGTGCCATTTTATTCCGAGCCAATCGGCTCCGATGATTCTGAGCCAATGAGCTCCGATGAAGTATGAGAAATCACTTTCTGATTTTGTTGAGTACGAGCATTTGTCATTTTTGTGGCCTTTTTGCTAACTGAATGTGCTTTCCCCTATTTTACAGGAATAGGAGGCAGTCTTGTTCAAGGTATGTGGTAAGCAGTATCTTCTGAGGCGATTAGTCTAATGGCTATTGTAGTGATGTCCTTGATGCTTATTGTGGCTTATTGTGGATGCATCTCCTAGGACGTATGTTTTCTCGAGCTGTTAGCCTTTCCACTTTGCTTGCCAAACATTTGTGTGTTCTACTATAATAATTGCAGTTATGTCTCTGTAACTAATCTAGCTTAGTTTTTCTCTTCTGCTGTTTCGTTGTAAAGGATGTACAGTTTTTCAATGAAATGTTCTGGCAGATCGTAAAATCTGCCTCAGTCCCCCTAAAAAAAAGGGCAGTTATCTTTTTTTTTCCCGATCGTTCATCTTGGAATGGGTGGATCATTGCACCCTATTCTGCAATTTTATCAACCCGAAAACACTCAACAAACCTACCAGCTATTATACTTTTACATTTGTTTGCATGCCAGCACAACCTAATTACCTCTCTGAAAACTACTACCTTTTTCATTCTGAAAACAAGACTAATTTTACACAAGGCTTTCCAAAAAAATTATGTCTTTATAGTAAGAGAAATCAGCCATTGCTGCATCATGGTGGATGCGAAATAAAGTGAATTTCAGTTGCTTTTCAACCTCCAATCCATGATCGCAGAACGAAGCGAGTGATTTGGAATCAGGCTCTTGTTCAGTAAATGTAGGTTTGTCATTGGGGACTTGTCGTTCATACTTAGCCACATCTCAATCGCCTTACGATCATAGGTGTATCCATCTGACGCAACATATGGATCGACCATCACTTCCTGAAACATTTTTGCAGAAACAAAACTCAGTAAACTTCCTCCAAAATAAACTATATAAATTCGCAAAGAAAATACTTTCAGACCTGGAGTATGGGGCAAATGAAATGGCTCGGAGGTGCTGAGGGGCGCTGCAGAGTAGATTCCCTGAACTTAGAAGCAAAATCCTTCAGTCGCTCCAGCGTCGGGAGCACATGCTCGTTCAAGTCAGGACGGTCTCTGCGCCTCATTTCAGAACACCTGAGGGCTAGGGCAGCCAATTCTTGTGTCTCATTCAAAGGCCATTTCCCAGCAGTTGCATCCAGGATGTCAACAAAGCAGCCATCTTCTAGTGCAGTCTCCACAATATGAGCAAGGCCCATGGGTGATCTTGCTGTCAGCAGTTGCAATATCACAATGCCTAGAGCATAAACATCGGACTTCATTGATAGCACTCCTGTCCTTTGATATTCCGGATCGATATAGCAGAAAGTTCCCACAGGGGCTGTGCTTTTTATCATTGTAGACAGGTCCTGGCCCATGCTTGGAAGCAAAGTTGAAAGCCCTACATCACCTATCTTGCTAACCAAGTTCCTATCTAGTAATATGTTTGCTGGCTTCAGATCACGGTGAATGATAGGCTCTGGTTTGGAGCTGTGAAGAAACATAAGAGCAGTGGCTACTTCCCAGGCTATCCTGAAACGGTCAAACCAGGTCAATGGCGGCGTATTATTCCTGCGCTGCAACATGTCATCCAGGCTGCCATTGTCCATGTACTCGTAAACCAGACAGCCATGTTCAGGACATGCACCAAGCATCAAGAGCAAGTGAGGGTGCCGAATTTTACGAAGGACCTCAACCTGAAACAAGATGAAATGATTTTGATAAGGTTGATGAGCAGAACACAAATGACACAACAGAATCTACAGCAATATTGGTTTCATTTTTAAGCAATAATTTTACTCTTTCATAAATTGTGTGATAGAAACATAAACATTTTAAAATTTCTGTAAGATGCACTTCACCAAGAAAAATGATAATACCTCCTGTTGTAACTGCTGAGTTGCACAGCCATTAAGGGAGTTCAGTATTTTGACTGCTGCAATTGTGTGATGGAATTTGGCCTTATAAACAGTGCCATATGATCCCTTGCCGATCATAAGATCAGCAGAGAATGATGAAGTTGATGCCTGAATCTCCTCCCATGTGTATCTGTTGTACTCATCAAAACAATGCACAGCGATCCTCTTTCCTGTCTCGTTCTCATTAGCTTCTTGGTCACAAGAACTCCGTATTACTTCCGTTTCATCAGAGTTCTGCTTAAATTCAGCTTCTCGTGCTGCTTTGTATTCTTCCATCTCCTGTTTTTTTACTAATCTCCGTACCATGTTCTCTGTCAGTTCAATTTCTTTAAATTTGATTTCATCCTCAATGCGTGGAGTGCCCAAGTTATTTGGCTAATAAAGGAGACACAACAAGATCCAGCTAGACCATGTATGTTATGTACTTTCGAATACTGTGTACCATGAAGAGATCAACATTACCTTTTTAGTAGCATCACATGATTGGTGCTGGGCAGCATCATAATCCTTGTAAAGATGTTGTAGTTTGACCCTCAACTTTTCAATCTGAAGTCTTAGATCATCCTGAATATATACCAAAAGTTGATTGCAAAGCATGCCAAGCATTTTCTATGGAAGAAAATAGTTTACTGATTCTTAAACATATGGAATACCTGGTCATGAGAAAAAACTACATTTGTTGAAATATCCAAAACTGATCCCTGATCAGAGTTATCTGCCAAATTATCCCTTTGGAAGCTCTTGTAGGTAGAATTTCCACTGCTACTGCTACTGAATTGCGTCTCATGCTCGATCGAGCGTGAACTTATCAGGGCCGAATCATCATTATAAGAGATCTCACTTGCAGCACTGCCGGATGGGCTAGCTCTCCTGTTTGGCAATTTGTTTATTATTGCCAGTGCTTGATCACGCTGCAATGGCAGGGAAGGCTGGTGGAAGAATACTTTTGGTGTTCCATAGGTATCTTCCCATTCTGCAGTTGATTGTATCATTAGTACACTATATATTTTTTCCCAACGTCATTAGTACACTAATATGAAGGACCGGTGATCCAAGTTATAGAATACGATAAATTTGCTGAGTACATGTTTTCTTGTACTACCAACATTGTGCTATGTTTACAAAGTACTTCCAAACGAGCCAGAAATCAAAATTTTCGGCAACCAAAAACCAAAGTACACTACCTCAAATATGCATATGGAAGCAACACCTTTTCTTTTGGATGAATGATGGAAATTAAATATCAGTTTTCTTTATCAAAAAGCTTCAGAAGTTCAGGAGTCAAACTCATATTCAGTTCCAGTAGGTGTGCATAAAAATTATTCCATTTTTTCTGGAAAATTAGTTTTTTTTTTGGTGACAGTTTCTGGAAAATGAGTTGTGCGCTTGTTTATTACCTGAAGGTACACTGGAGGAAAAGCTTCTAGAACTAGGAGAAGAAACAGTTGAAGAAGATATAGATTTGGGTGTTTCACGTGTATCAGTTGTAGCTGAGTGCACGAATGATAGTTTGCCTTTTGAAACAACGTATGCTGTACAGAAGCTTGGAATGCACTCAGAAATCTTGGTTGCAGTCTTACTTCCTTTGAGTTTCCTGAAAAGCCATACACCTAATAAAGGCTTCTGATTTCCATGATGACCATTTTGATACTGTCTAATTACTCCTTACTGTTATTAAGTACATAAGTAAAGATTAGTTACTAAGTTACACCCAGTCCTTACTGTTATTTCCATAAGCAACGATCCAGCATTAATAGATCAGTTTTATTGCACCACTTTTTCGGTTGACAGCACATTGTAACTTTTAACAAGAACTTGTAGCCAGTACAGCACTCGAATAACCGCTACACAGTACTTGCGTCCTTTGTGTTGATTATTTGCTTATTCCTTGCATTATTTTTTTACCAGTTTCCATCAAAACCATGTGCCCAAGTAGATACTAGGCCCCCAAAAGGATGGAGTAACTTAGGCTCGTGGATGGAGTAATCGATAAAAGGACATCATCATCCTACCAAAATATTTGCTAATTTAATGACTTGTTATACCTACAGGTTCAGTTGGGTAATCGACTAACATTAATCAATATACATAGATTTTGACATGATATTTAACATCTAGTCTCACTTCAGATTTAAACAAAACATGCAGTAAGATAGATTAACTGTTTGAAGAGAACATTGGTGGTAAGTACTTACCTTCGGAATATATTCCTTGACGAAGAGCCTAAAACTAACTTGCAAATGTTGAATTTTGCTATTTCTTCGCTTATAGCAGCTGCCACATCACATGATTCAAGTATAACAGCGTCAGCTTCTACCTACAGAGGAAAAGAGGTTTTTGATGCATGACTTATAGTAACTACAAGTGATCAAGAAGTAAGAAAAGGCTGCTGGTGGAGTTTAGACAATTATGCAAACCAACATTTCTCTGATGACACATCGCCTTGTAAGGAAGCAGCGTATTACTTGCTTGCCATTCTGCTTCTTTCCTGTACGCAGATGCTACGTCCTCTCGCACTTGAGAGATTGGGATGAAATTCCCCACTAACAAAAATAGAAAAAAGAGCAGGTTGGTACTCAAATTATTTAGATCCGTACAAGCAGCAGAGGTTCTGAATCATCATGCGAACCTAACAATGCAGTACACCAAATTCAGTATTAGGTACGTAGTTGGTGTCATCGCGGTCTCAAAATTTATTAGATGCGATACTGACTATCGGTGGATCTAGCAACCCTGTTTTATTCAAAGTCGGAGCATGAACCTGCTATGCATGAATGAGCTACCATGAGTACAAAAACATTATTTCTGTCACAAATTGAACTTCTTTTATCATCACTTAGTTGCTCCTACCTTGATTGACAGCTCAATCTTGTACGACCTCCGTTCTTTAATATATGACGTTTAAGACAACCAGTTTAGTTCAAATCGAACTAGATTTGTTGTCTTAAACACCAGTGAAAGATTTCAGTTCAGTTCACCTATCTGTTGTTTCAGAATTCAGAATGCTGCCCCGCCATTACAACTAGCAAATTCCTTAATCGCATTAGTCATAACATGCCGTCCCAATTTCTCTCCCAGAAAAGGAAAACAAAACTGATCAAGGGAAACTAGAAAATCATATCTCTGAGAAAGTCATTGCATACAAGAACAGTGTTCTTCTTCTGAACTCTGAACACCACAAGAACAGCATGTGCAGAAAGCAGACAGGCGCGTGTAAATAAAATTAGTCAGTCAGGGAGAGAGAGAGATGCGGCGATAGAGAAAATAGAAATGCGAAGCGCTCACTTGGGGTGGGCACCATGGTGATGGCCGGCCGGACGTGCAGGATCCTGAAGAGGACCCTCCCTTCGGGGACGAACTTGTCCAGCGCCCACTTGAGCGCGTGCCTGCTGCTCCGGCTCCCGCTCACCGCCACCGCCACCGTGCTGTAGACCGGAGCCTCCATCTCCGCCCCCTCTCCGGCGGTTTCCTCGATCTCCTCCATTCCTCACCTCGCTCTGTACCAATTCTTTGTCCTAGAGACTGTTACATAGGAGCAATATTAAAGAAGAGAAGTTCAGGTCCTCGGTTTCCTCGTTGCCTCACGTGCAGTTCTTGCCCCCAATTCAAAAAATACGATGCGGGACTGAAGATGCCTAGCGCGCGAAGCAGGGGAGAAGGAAACCCAAAAAGGCCTCAACTTTGCCGCGATCTTGGAGTCTCCGATGTATCAAACAGAAAATCCCAGCCCCAGAGAGAGATTCGCATGTACCTTTGATGAGCCATGGAGAATGACGACGACGGAACGAGAGTGGAAGCGGCCGGCGAGTCAGTCAATGGGAGCCAGCACGGAATGAGGAAGCAAGCAAAGATGCCGAGATGGATAGACTGAGCAGTTAAGTTAGTTGGTGGTATAGGAAGAAATAATAATTGCATGGGAAAGTAGGCTTTTGTGTGTACGAGAGACAGCCCCAAATTGCTATGCTCACAAGCAGAACTCATCAACTTCCAGACCTCCTAATCAAGACCACATCCTACATGCCTAATTGAGTTCCGTTTAAGGTACGGATTTAGTAAATTTGTACCTTTAAAATGACAAAATATGTCAGAACCTTTTTGTTTCCTCTGATGATATCTGATCCCCTAAGGAACACACGTCATTTTTTTAATTATTGGTAGACTCCTGTGTGACACGGCATCGATCATCATGATTAGCAAGTTGCTTAGTATTCAACTGTTCTTTGTCTGGGCAAGTATTCCAAGAGACTTTTTCTTCTGAAATGATTCCAATACGATCCATCATTCACTCTGGTGAAACGAAATTCAGAGTTCCAGACCCTTACCGTCT
>JAAXCT010003657.1:0-28391 GCA_012490785.1 Eragrostis nindensis
CTAGCATATGCTAGCTTATTAATGGCACAATGTGCACAAAAAGTTTCCCATATGAGCTATTTTCTTTCAGACGACTAGTTAGGATGCCCACTCCAGCTGGGAAGGGAGAATAGACGAGAAAATCAACTCCTGGGTTGAAATAAACAAAAGCTAGGGATTCAAACGATACATTAGATTTGGTGATAGTTGAGGATTTTATTAGGGAAAGGAGCCCACAAGGTGGCTACTATGGGCTGTGCCACTATTCTTTTCTGTGGGTTGGAAAACAGAAAAGGGGGATAATGTGGCGCACACACCATACGAGGTTATAAAGGTCTAAACAATGGTATCCCAAGACGTGGAGGATTGATATCCGTTCTTAGAAAGTCCACTACCAGATAAAACAGGTCAGATCAATTTTTGCCCCACTAACAAATTCAATTTCTTTGTGTAATATTAAATGTCCAATCACAGATTATATAAGATTACATGCGTTGTCTGTTACAAATGGAACAGGCTCATATGGAAAAAAAAAAGAGTAAATTTTTCTTCAATCAAGCTAACTCAAAGCTGATGAGTTAACCTGTGGTACTGTGGTACCTTTAACTAATTCTAGGACTGACAACAACAGCAAATCTCATCAGGAAGGATCTAAATCAACATAGTTCAGACAAATGCGATGTATTTGTAAATGCCATTGACTAAAGATAGAATATAACAACTTACAGTATGTAAGCCAGCAACTATGCTTCACCGACACGGATACATGTATCAGTATCGGGGAGTATCGGATATGGCGATACACTTTTTCCAAAAACGAAAACTCGATACTTCGATACTTGGACACGTTTTATTAGTTTTTTCAAAAAAAAAAGGAGAAAGAAATATAGTGCATATGAGCAATTATAGTGGCTTAGCAGCCTAACAATAGTTCAGAATTCAGATTATAGACTCAATAGTGTTGATGTACATTTCTAAATCAAAAGCTAAGTAGTTTTCAGCACAGCAAAGTAGCAGTGAAGCTGACTCCAGCTAATTGGGTGCTGATCGAGCTAATCAGCGTGCAGTAGTGAAGCAGAATAGCAGCGAAGCAGACTAGCAGAGTACCAAGCAGCTGATCTGAAATCGAGCTGGAGGGAGGCAGAGGGTTATATGTGCCTCATAATGGGCTGGGCCGTGTCCCATAGAAGGCCGATACGTATCCCACAGTGGGTTTTAGTGGGCTGGTACCTATGGCCCAAGTATCCGAATTATTTGTATTTATTCTTTTACGGATATTTCCTGGATACGTATCCATGTATTGAGTTGAATGCACCAACCAACTTACCCCAAAAGCCTGAGCTGATGGGGAAAGGTCGGCAATTCACTTATACTCCAACACTCCCCCTCACGTGCGACGTGAAATATTGGAGTGAACAGCAATTTATTTAATAACTAGAGACCACTGCCCCATATTGAGTTGCATGCACCAACCAACTCACCCAAAAGCCTAAGCTGATGGGGGCAATTCACCATGGAGTATCGATACACACACACGTGATTTTTGGAGTATCTATGTTTTCTAGGTCAGCAAAAGAACGATTGCTCTACAATAAGTACACTAAACTATATTAAGGTAAAATTCGTCTAATGTACGATTGCCATTTTTCTCTAGCATTGAGCATGGCATGATGGTTTACTTGGATTTTTTCTAATCAGTGAGTATCTTATATAGGCCATCTGAAGTGTTGAACTGGTTACTTGTAGGTATCATCTCCCTATCCGATAAAGAAAACGTTTTGTTTCAGAAATCTTGTTCAGCTTGGGATTTTGGAGGCAAATTCATAATTTCTTTAACCAGGGAAACATTTGCATTCGTATCCGTAGAATATGCATGTCTGTATATCAGACACGCCCTTGTCAGGATGGATTTGTGTCCTTGACCTTAATGCAAAGAGGGTGCAGGTCTCCACAATCTTTCGCCCCACTGCAACATGTGAGTAATTTTAAATAACATTTTATATGCAGGTATTGTCTGATAATTCAGTTGGTAATACCAATTTATCTTGTTCAAGCTATAATACGAATGTATTTGGAACGAAATGTCACCTGCAGGGATAGCAGCTCTTCACATCTTCCCTGAAGAAAACCACCCATTTGTTCAAACACAAACCCTAAGTAAGCAAGGAAATCTGCAAAATAAAAAGGAAATCACATAAGTTTGTTCACACAGAATAATCTTTTTAGTTAATGAAGAATTGCAAGATGTCAGAATCATAAGAGAAAAGGTTGAAACAATTGTCATTTTTACGCGGAATGAAGTAGACAGCAGCAGCAGTACCCTCCCACTACCACATCGATTAAATTCAACCACATGCAGGTAAATCTTTATGCTGTATAGTGTATAGTTTCAAGTGCAAGCTAAAGAACCAGATCATCACAGAAGTTAATCATGTTGCTACCATGATCATGTGGTGCTGGAATGCTACCTACCTCTGACGCTTGCGATGAAAGAAAACAACTAAGTTGGAGATAATTAGAAATATGGTACTTATTTGCTATTGTTTCTCGATAAGCACATAAGAAAAACAGTGATTGGATATTTACCTTACCTAATTCCTGAATAAATGGACAGTTCAGTGCCAAAAGTTAGAAAGACAAGGAACTCGACAAAATAAACAGAATAACCAACCAGCGAGCGAAATGAGCCCATGTAAAACTGTGAACCTATTGTGTTTTTGCTATCAGTTTCCTGCCTATGACAATAAGACACGCCCTGACAGATCGCGGATCCAGCTTTGAGTGCTTATGAACATCCGGGCTATCCATCCCATCTGTTCGAAAACCCATACAAGATTGCTCCAACATAATACTTGCAGTTTTTTTTTTCTTGAAAACAACATAACACTTGCAGTTGCAAAGACACTTTTAAGCACTTTTATAAATGGAACAATAGCTCAACCTCTCATCTTTTACAAGGTACATAAGCAAGACTACTCATGAACTTGAAGGAGAGGAGAGCACACCCCAAATTAAACTAAACGTAACCGGCAGACAACAGGGAGCACGGGATTACACCTGTCCAGTTGTAAATATAGTAGCAGTCAATGTGTTATCGAGCCAGAACATTTTGCCCTGGAGAAATATCTGTGTTAGAAAGATTGCAAGTTTAAGCTTATTGTCTACAAACCATATAGATTGTACCTTGACAACGAATTGAGGTTATGTCAGGACCTGTCACATCAATTCCTTCATCACTTAGTAATGTAATACCTGATGACTCAACAGTGTATGGAAATGCTACCGCGGGAGACATAGGTGATTTTGCCACTTTGATGAACCTGTGGCCTGTGGATAACACAGTTATAGTTACTTCATCTAGAATTAGACAAGGGATAGATGCTAAACTGCTAAGTGGTTTGTATAACCCGAAGGGAGGGAGGCAAAGCATAACAGAAGTACTGGACTATTTGAGTGAGCATATGCACATGTTTCAATGCCTTTGTTAATTGATGTGCAGTGTCAGATTAAGCATCATCAACATGGTTGAAATTTTCTTTCAGAGCTAGTGGGTGTATTCATGTCCTACCATATTTTACCAAGATTGATGTCAATTTGCCATATTATGATGCAGCACGTTCCACTCAATTTCAACATCTACTATATTATTATTTTTCCAGATCAAAAGGCAATAAGTTCCTTATGTTAACTGTACTTCTGTAGCACAGATCAAAATCAAATGCAGGTAAGTTAAAAAAAAAGATATAATATGATACAGAATAACCATAAGTAGACAATATTGGCAATCAAAGTTAAGAGTAAAATTTTTATTAAGTAGACATGGAGCATATCAAACTGGTTGAAACATAGACGAAGATCTAAGCTTTAATACTATCTAAATAGGTACTGATACACCGCGATCAGTCAATGGTGAATGAAAAAGAGCACAAAGGTTCCCTTTTGTAATTACATAAATATCATAACAAACCTGAATGAGACTCAAAGACTAGACGGATTGTAACAGCATGAGCCCACTGGACGCCTAGAGCAGCAACAAGATGAGAATCAAACCTATCGGCAGAGTTAGTATCATCCTTCCCATCAACTGCAGATGATTTATAAAAACACTTTAATCCAGTTCCAAAACATACTACAGAAAACACTGCTTTTATCAGAGGAAAGTCCAAACCTTCAAACGAAAAATAGCGACCATCATCATTACTTTGGCTGCGTACTTGGTTTGTAACTACAACTGGAATTCTTGAGAACTCTGCTATAGATCTGTTCGAAAAAAGAAAGAAATAAGAGGAAAGGAAATCAAAGTTATTTGGCAGGATGAATATTTGTAAACTAAAACAATATAGATAAAATATTATGAATTTTATGAGACTGGGAAACCCACTTAAGAAAAGAAAGGGCCCATCTTAGAGGGTGCTGTCTGAAACCTGTTGTAGCTTTTTCATTCTCCCTGTTACATACATGATGGAATGGATAAGATTTATATCAACTAATAACATAACTATTCAGCTACTTAATAAAGGAAGAACTCAACCTAAGCAATAATAGAATAGGAGGTGTAACAGGCCGCTGCAACTGACTTGACAAGTGCAAGATAGCACAAACACAAGCCCACTACGCCATGGCCCTTGGCTGCTGTAGCAATAACAAGTTAACAACCTAAAGTGATTGCATTTTAATTAGTTGATTGATATTGAAAGTTTGTCTGTCTTATCGTTGGAGCCTTGGAGCTAATGGTCACAACGTAAAAAATACTTCAGATAATTGGACCTTTTAACGATCTGGTTGCTAGGAGAAAAATACTACAACAAGACAGTACATCCTGTAAAAGATACAACAGGTTATCTACTCTGCAAAAAAGAAACAGACAAAGAAATTTTTCATTCGTAGCTTACAGTGACGTAAGAGCAGCCATGCTATCAACAAGGAGTAGCTTCACATCATGTTGAAGTAGAGTCACCTTCATCTGTTCCAAACTGTCAAGAGAAGAACGAGATCCCAAAAAACTCAGACTCAGTACAGATGTTGATCTTTTTATACATAAGGTGAGGAGCATATATTTAAACAACAGGGTTTAAACTAGGACTGCACTAGATTGGGCAGATCAGATCTGACATTTTCAACAATGTGCTACAAAATCCCAAAATAAAAAATCAATAAACTTTCGATCCTGCATTTGCCTAATAACTAGAATCATCCAAAAACATCTTTCCTTTGCTGGTTGATTTGTCAAATGTCACCTGAATTAAAAATGTTTGTTATGAAGTTCATTGAGTGGAAGAACAACTAACCTCTTGGTGAAATCAGCTAAAGATGTTGGCCGCATTACCAGGATCCTCCCAGCCATCTGCAGAAATAAGAAGGATATGAAACAACAGCCAGGTGTATAGTGGGAACAATGTACAAACCAAAAGACTTCCTAAACTTAGGTTCTCACACATGACGCATAAACATGTGGACTATAAAAGATGAAGTTTGAAAACCTTTTGGGCCAAGCCTTCTTGTCGGAATATTTGAGGAAAGCTTTTCTGACCGATCTCAATCATCCTGCAACATATCAATGATACATAAGAAGGTTAAATAAAGGTAATTCTTAAATAAATACTTGAAAGTAGTAAGCGGCAATCAGAAACTCCAGCTACCTCCGTGAAGAGAACTTAGACTCCGTATCAATATACACAACACGGCCATTCAAACCTCCATAGCATTCCGGTAATGCTGCTAATAATGCAAGCTTAAGGCAGAACTGCAGTGAGCACAAAATTGTAACTTAAAAATTGGTAAACATACAATAAAAAAATGACAGAACAAACTGCAGACAATACAGCATACCACTGGAATCATCAGTTTACATGCTTGAGATTCTCTCAAGATGAAGCAAATAAAAATAACTGGAACATGAACAGTTAAACTTTCGATTGGTAAACCCTGTGTATGCATATGGAATTGAAATGAGAAAGGAAAGCTCAATGAAAATATTCCAGTATGGAAATGACAATTGAGCAGTAGCTTCAGTCAAGAGGTCCAAGGTCACAATGCAGCAAACTGTAATGCAGTTCCACATCATATAATACAGAAGGTTCATTTCCTTGCAGTACTGGTACGTGAGAAATTGCACATGTCATGAAGTCACCCAGCCGCATGGCTGGTACATATTCACAAACATGTGGTGCCCGCATGCATAGGCGAACAATTCGCACATCCACAGAAGCAGTATCACTAAGCGGTGAGCAGATTCAGAGAAAACACCCAAAACCAGGAGTTCACCTGCGTTTTGCCGATCCCCGACGGCCCAACAACCTCGGTGAGCTTCCCCAAGGGGATTCCTCCGCCCAGCGCCTCATCCAACCCGGCGAGCGTGGTGGCCAGCCGCCCACCTCCTCCTAGCCTGGAGCGTTCCTCCAGAAGCGCAAGCGCCTGCGCAGGTCGACGCAGCGTAAGCCCAACTCAGATCGAAACCCCTAATCCGATACGGCGAGAGGCGAGGCGAGAGGAATGGGTACCGTTTGGCAGGGAGGGCATGCGACCTCGCTGACGTAGGCGACGGCGGCGCGCGCGGTGGGGAGGCCAGCGTCGAGGACGGCCATGAGCTCCACCTCCGGCAGCGACAGCACGTCCTGCATAAAGCGCAGGCCCGACCGCCCGAGGCGGTTGGGCAGAGACTCAGAGGAGGTGGGGTTTCGAAGGAGACTGGAGGGGATGTGGTAGGATCGGAGCTCACCTTGGCGGTGGTGAGGCGGCGCGCGGCGAGGAGGTGCGCGAGGTGGGGAGGCAGCCGCATCTCCGAGACCGGCCTGTTCGCCATCGCGACCGCCGCGGGAGCTCGAGGAGGAGGACGAGGGGTTTGGCCGTTTTGGGGAATTTGGGATTCGAAATGTTTCGCTTGCGCGCTTCCTCGGCGGCGACGAATTTCCTCGATCCTTTATGCGGCTGCGCTGTGCTCAGGCCTCTGAGATATTTTTCTCACCGTCGATCTTCCATCCAACGGTTCAGAAAAGATATTACTATGTGATATCATGTGCCATTTTTTTCTCACAATGTTGTCTCATTTTTTTAGGCAAAGAAAAGAAAAAATCGAGGAAGATAAAAAGGAGGTTGCTGAGCAAAAACCATATCGACGGTTCGTAACGCTCAGCCCATTTATACTAACGAGCCCATTAACAACCTAAGAGAATGCAGCCCGTCAAATCTCCAATGTTTCTTTTAGCTCAAATCACCAATGCCAACAAGCAATCAACACTAAGGATATATACAAAGTAGGGAAACAAGTTAACACAAGAAACCTTGCATCTTACTCCCCCCGTTCACAACATGTCATTTTAGACTTCTCCAGTTTTCTCAAATTACATGTCATTCTTACTTCTCAATGCACATTTCTCTCTTCCCAATACACCTCTCTCTCTTCCTATTACACCTCTATCTCTATCTCTCTCCTCTTTTTTCTCTGTGCACTCACCTTTTTCGCCTCTCATTAATTCCTGTGTACAGAGCTAGAATGGCATCTATTTCTGAACGGAGGATGAGGTTTTCGGTTTTTCCTAATCATCACACATTATTCTCAACTTACTGTAAATGAAATGCAGCTGAAGCCTGAATGTGCGCAACAGTTACTTTCTTTGTGAAGTTTCCGTCGCAGGAAGTCTCTTTTGAGAAAAAAAAAACATGATAAAGAGTATTGTAAAAAACTGGTATATAAACTGAAACTATGGGTGTGATCGGCTGCTTATGCAGACCCAGTGACCCACCCATAACCCCTTTTCATTTTGCTTGCTTATGAGTTCAAAAACATGATCCCGCATCATTATTCTTGCTCAGGCAACTCCGAAGAAAACATTCTGTGATAGAAGTAATAATGGACAATAACCCGTATGAACAGCTAGTTAGTCATACACTTCAATGTACATAATATTGTTACAAGGACAAATACATCTGATGTCATGTGCCAAGTTGAGAGCTCAATTCGTGCTGTTTAGGAGCTCAAACTGCAATTCAGGAGCATGTAAAATAACTTCTGTGCTTGTCTTCCTCGTACCATCACCATAATTTCATCAGAAAAATTCAGGGCACCAGCAAAAGATGTGCAAGTAAGGAACGGCGGTACCAAAAAAGAGGATGACTTGTTCTGTTGTTGCCTAACTTTAGCTCACTTGCTTCTTTTCTTAGCCTCACCATACAAAACAACTCCTGCGACTGTAATCCCGTAGCCTAGCATCCCCACCACTGTTACCGGGTTTCTGAATATCAGGATGGAAACCACAACAGCAACTGCGCCTTTCGCATTTCCAAGGACCTAAAAGGAAGAAACATATCAACAATGTGGTTACTTCCAATGCAGCTCACCAATCTGAAATTTTTCAAAGCTCATGTAGATTCAACAGGCAGGCTAGTAGTGTGCAGTGCAGGGCAATGCAGGAAGGAGGAGGAATTGAATAACTGACCTGAAGGGTCAGTGGGCTGGTGTGCTTGGTAACCAGGAAGTTGGTCAGGTTCACGAAGTAAGCCAGAGATGAGTTGCAGATGAGTATCCAGATGAAACTGGGGTCCTCCCGGGCGAGGCTGACCACCACGCCAAACGCGTCGCGCTCCATGATCAGTGTTGCCGGAACCAGCAGAACGACGGCCACCGGAGCCATGTAACGAAGGAGATCCATGGAGTTTAGTTTCTCCCTGCACATGAGCGAAAGAACTTGAAGCCGGCCTGAATCCATGTTTGCATTGACTGATGGGCTGATTTTTTTTTTCTTACTCTTCTGATGACAGCAAGATCCCCTGCAGCACGGACTTGAGCGCCCTCCCCGCAGTCGCGCCCACACACATTACGAAACCGAAGAGGTGGAAGCTCGGCTCGCCCTGATGAAGCACAACGTATGTAGCAGAACAACCGTTAGATTGGTGAAGAGCTCGGAGCAATTTCGATCTGGCAATGAATTTGTTTGAAAGACTGATTTTGGTGTTTTAAGCTAGTTCTGCACTAATCGAATCTGCATTGTACGAATCCGTGGAAGACAACCAAAGGCCAAGCGAAATGAAGTGACTGCGGCTTACCCCTGTGGCGATGACGACGCCGGCGACGACGGGCAGGAGCGCGGCGTAGGTGGCGCAGGCCTCGGCGCGCTTGGCGACGGCGTAGGCGAGGACGGCGGTGAAGAAGGGCGTGGTGGCGCCGACGGCCTGGTTGAAGGAGACGGGGAGGTAGCGGAGGGAGACGTTCCCGGCGACGACGGAGGCGCAGAAGACGGCGCCGAGGACGGCGACCCGGGCGAGCTGGCCCCGGGAGCGCGCGCCGGCGCGGGTCGTGCGGATGGGAGAGGCGGCGTGGGCGAGGCAGGAGAGGAGGGCGCAGGCGGACATGTGGCAGGCGGTGAGGAAGACGGGGAAGCGGAAGCCGTAGACGGAGAGGAGGTACTTGTTGAGCAGCAGCACCCCGATGTTGGACGCGTACCACGCCGCCACCAGCCCCGCCGTGAACATCCTGCCGCCGGAGCCGGCCGTGGTGGAGGCGGCGGCGGTGGACACGGGGAGGGCGTGCGTCTCTTGCTGCTGCCCCATCCCGGATGCGGAGGCAGAGGCGAGGGCGGGGGCGGAGGCGCGGAGCTGCGGGCTTTGGGAGGGGTCAGCACAGCAGCTTCACGAGGCCAACAAGCTAATGGCGTGTCAGGGGCTCAGGGCTGTGTTTAGAAGCAGAGCAACGGTCCACGTGGCGTGCGGGTTGATTCCCCTTTGTTTTCACTTGTTTGTGCTGCGGGATGCGGACCTGCGCTACCGTTGAGTTGAATGGACGACACAACGCTAGCTGCCTCTCAGGCATCCTTAACCCGAGTATGTACGGCATCTTGTTTATACTTCCATGTAAGTCAAAGTTAACACAGCTCAACACTCGACGATATCGCCAACAATGAACATTGGGAAAAAAAAAAAAGACTTCCGTGCTGTGAGTGTGAGTAATTACGTATCGTGTCACGTTGATTCCTTAGCAAAATGTGTGTAGATTTTGGATGGTACAAAGAGTTTACCCCCGAATGATCACGTCAACTGAGAGCTGCTCCATCATCCATCATTGATTGACGTCCCGTCCCGAGCGAGCAACCGGAGGTCACCGCGCCGCGGCGAACACGAAACGGGATTAGTTTACGGGGTTCCTCCGCTCCGTACGGTTTGGGACTTTTCTCCGCCAGCTAGAAAATGACAGGATTTTGCTCCGCCAGCCAAAGTGACCAGCGACGACGCATGCAGCGGCACGATCCGTCCTGGCTTTTTTCTATTTTATTATATGCTTTGTGATGAACACGAGAGGTTGATGGCTGTGCTCCGTCAAAGATTGAACGCGAGTTCGCAGTTCGCACGTCGTGTGGATCATTGTCTTCTGGAAGATTTATATACTATCATTCTATAATCTCCCGGATTGTATGAAAGAACAATGAAATGGCGTTCTGTATTCTATGCTACCCCGAACAGTACTACTCCCCCCAATGAGGGTTTTCTTGAGTTGCTCCCTCCAATGAGTTACGAGAACAAAGCATTATTTGACTTGGGATTTGTCCTGCGAGTCGCGTAATCGGCATTCTCTTTTGGAGAGAAGAAGAAAATCCGTTTTGCGTCGTGGGCTGGAGACCTGCATGGTCCAAGGGCTGTTGTCATAAGGACACGCTAAGAGGCCGTTATTTCGGCTCATTTTGAGCAGAACTTTGGGCTATGCCGCTAATAGCAATATCGGGCCTGGTAGAAGGCTAGGCTACACCGGGCCACAAGCCCAACACGTTTTTTTTTCCTGCTTGTGAGGCAAAGCGCGTGGACAACGTTTCCGTGCGCCAGCCCTCGGCCTACACGGCTGGACCGCACTTGGCTCGTGACACGTGTCGCGCCACTCAAGCCCTCGCGTGCAAAGGTACGTACAGCTCGGAGTCTGGCCGCCGAGCTGACTGACTGCGAGCTGACTTGTGCCCGCCCGGTCGTACCACGGTCTGGCGCGCGCGCCGCGCAGGCACACGGAGTTGGAGCCGTGCGCGACACGACAGCAGCACGGCGGACTGCCTCGTGGGCCCCAACCCCCAGACGTGACGGATCCGTCAGGACGACTGGTTCACAAGCCGCGCTACTGACCCCCGCATCGGAATTCGGGTCCGGGCCGTCGGGCTCTCCCCGCCGCCGCGACCGCGTGACCGCGCCATATAAGCCCTGCGCTGCGCGCCGCGCCGCCGCGCACCCAACAAAATCACCGCCCTACCAAACCAAAGCAAACCAAACCAACCAATCAACGGAACGAACCGCGCCTCGAGGGCTTGCTTGCTCGCCGCCGCCTCGACCGGCTGATCAGGCCCGATCGCCGGCCCACCAGCGCCGCCACGTGCCCTACCTGCCTTCGCTGCGCGTGCTAGTACTGCACCCCCGCCCTCGACGCGGGGCGGCAGCGGCTGCGGCTGGTTAGTTGGTTAGTGCGGGTGGCGGCGGCTAGGGCGTGATGGCGGAGGCGGACGAGGAGGCGACCGCGGCGGTGCTGTCGTACGCGCTGGCGGCGATCGCCGACGAGGCCGCGGGGGCCGGGGAGCTGGCGGCGGCGCTGGCCGCGCTCTGCGACGTGCTTGCGGTTGCCGGCCAGGACCTCATCCTCGCCATCCCCTCCGCCGTGCTCGCCAAGCGCCTCCCCGCGCTCGTCGCCTCCGCCGCCGCGGGGGGAGGGGGCGAGGGCGACGTGCCGCTGCTCGCCGCGCGCGCCATCGCCGAGGCCTGCGAGGGCGCGCCGCAGTGGGCCCCGCGCTTCGCCAAGGGCGGCGCCGTCGAGGAGCTCCGCGACCGGCTGCTCGCCGTCGACGACATCGAGCTCGCCGAGGAGGTTTGTTCGCCTCACTTCGTGCCGCGCCCCCGCATTGATTGATGATCCCCAACATTGTCGTTAAACCTAACTAAACCCCACTCGCTTAAACCCTCCTTTCCGGTTGATCTTGACCGTGGGTCCGTGGACTCTGCTAATCTGGATTCCTCCACTAAATTAATCGTACTGTTCCGTTAAGGCTTCGTGTTGCCAGACTGCAATTAACCAGTTGCCTAATGTGTTGCACTTAATTTAATTTGGAGAATTCAACTAGGTCTTCCCAGAAATTATGTTTGGTCACGCTAATTTAGAACCTCGCTTGCCCTGCAACTCTGAACTCTGAAGAATGTGAAGTAAAGCATCCCCTCCTTTTTACGAAACTGCAATTACTAGTTAATAGAATGAATGTCAAGATCGTGCATTCGTACTGTAGGAATATTCAGCTGCACAGTGCCCAATCTTATAAAATTGAAAATTAGCTGAGATAGAATGATATTTTGAATCAATATTCAATTCACTAAAAGTCGCACTGAGATTACTGTATGACAGTGCACATCCAGCGTAGTTTGGGGCCTTTGGGCATGACTTGGTGACCGACAGAATAGGTGATGGCCCTGCATTGGAATACTGCATATATGTTTGTTTAGTACTTGGTTTGTTTGTTTATTCGGCCATACTGGTTGCTGTGTTGTGGCCTAGCTATTTTGACTTCCATTCTACCTTCACCTGTTGTTCTTATGTTGCGATTTGGTGCTGAAAGAGGTTTCCTTGTGTGTTTTGCAGTGCTTGCGAGCTCTGGACACGATATCTTTGGAATGCCCTGACGACTGCCTCCGCCTGGGGGTGGCAACCGCCGTTCTACAGTTCTTCGACTTCTTTTCAACAAGCAAACAGGTAAGGCACCAGAGTCTATGTTTCATATCTTCCACTTTCTCTGCATTGTTTATCCGCTCTCTGCGTATGTCCTGTGCTCACCACCTGCTTGTGGAAATGCCTACAGAAAGTGGCACTTCGGATCGTCTCAAATATCTTCAATGAGTACGATAAAGATTACGCGCCTACAGCCATGGAGGCTGTGCCCTCTCTGTGCAACCTCCTGCAATCTTCTGATAAGATGGTATGAGTGTTGCAGATTAGACGATAAGTTGGAGTTCATTTTCCTTCCGTGTTCTTGCTTTTAATACTGAGCAACTATGTTGATGCGCCGCTGATCATTGTGGATGCTAGGTTCTTGGATCTACTATATCGTGCTTGGCAATGGTTGCTGCTGGCGCTTCAGGAAATGTTAAACACATGAGTAAGCTCTGTGAATCTAATGCGGTTGAGACAACGATGTGCTTGATGAATAATGGCGGTTGGAAGAGCCTAAGTGACGAAACCTCAACTGTATGTCGCATGATACTTTCTTGGTCATCAGCATCATTCTTTTCTTAGCTTTAACAAGTGAGGATTAATGACTGAGTTGTACATGACAGGATATCCTTGGGCTGCTTACAAATGTTTCCGCTGTCTCTGCAAAGGCTGTCAAGTCTCTTTTCGAGTTAGATGTTTGTGAGTTGCTTAAGGAAATGATAAGTTACTACAGTTGCTCACACGATGGCAATGATAAGGTACTCTTTTTTTTTTTAACATAGAAATTTTGTGGTCATGCACCTTTGATGAGGTTCCTTAACTTTTGTGCTTACTTGCAAGTTCAGATGCTTGTTAGCATTATGTGTCACATGTTTATGTCAAAATCTGAGTACACTTCTATGTGCTTTTAAAGCATAGCAACAGGAGCATCTCTTAACATTCATGTTTCCTTTAGACTGTTGTTCTGTATGTCTCTATGATGTTACAGGATAGTAAGATATGTGGATTCCATTTACATGAAAGTTACCCATCGGCACCTTTGGTCTCTCACCTCTTGACATCATTCAATTTGAACTGCAGGTGAAGATGCTTGTAGATCTCATGTACCAGCTTATGCCACCTCTTAAGACATCTGATCAACATTCTGAACTAGTTATTGCAAAGAAAAATGTCATCATGGAACAAAGAACATACATCAACCAGCTTGCTAGCGTTGCTACCCTTATAGTACAGGTATGAATTCTCATTCTTATATTGGAAGGAGGTGCCTCAGCTCAACATATTTTTGTTCTCAAATGTAGGTTGCAAAATCTGCTGCACTATCATCAATTTGCTACAACTGTGCCATTGTCATCGGAAACATTGTTGAACTAAGCTCATCTGATTTCCTGATGGAATTACAGAAGATTGTAAATCTCTCAAGGTGGAATTTCCCTCAGAATTTATTTTCTTAAATAAGACTTTCAGCTTTGAAACATGCTGCCTTAAGTTATATTTCATCTTGCATGATTGCTCATGTTTATTTTGTCTTTGTATCAGCTTTCTTACTTGTTTGTTGGCCCGCAAAAACCGCCACATCGTATACCAGACACTCAAGATTTCAAGAACCCTCCTGAAAAAGCACAATCAGTTTTTCTTTGAAACCTTTACCAAGGAGGGTGTAAAGCATGCAATTTATTCAATAGTATCGCAAGAATTAAACAATCACCAATCAAAAAGAAAGAACGAGGTGCAAGAACGTTGTCTTTGCTTTTACCTGGACTCGGGATCTTCCTCGAGAGATGAGGCATGCCGGATTGAGGACAATGCTATCATGAAACTAGCAGAAGAGATAAAGACAAATTTCTTTGCAGTTAAAGGAAGCAAAAAATCTCCAAACAGGATTGGTTTGGCTCTTAAAATTGTGAGAGATTTTTTCGCTAGGTTGAATGTTCATTCCATGACACCCCCCATTGAAAATCCAGATAGCTGCAAGAAGTTGTCTGATCTTTCAAGGAGGTTATTGTCAGACGAATTGCCAGTTACCTCTACTTTTGAGTTTGTAGAAAGTGGGTCTATCAAGTATTTAGCAGATTATCTCTCAAACGGGGCATGCTTCAATGCAAATCTGAAGAATGGACAGGAGTTAGTAGGGCATCTTAATGAGGTGCGGAGTCGACTGCAGAAATTCACTTATTTGGCTCTCACTAGGTCCAATGAGAGCTCAGAGAAGCCCCTCGCGATTTTAGTGGAGAAGCTGTTAGATGCCTTGCACATGTACTATGACAGTTTTCCAGTAATGCTGTCTGATGAACAGCGTCCGCGTGAGAGCATTATGATTCCGCTGCGATTTTCTGAGGATGAGGAAAGAACGACACTGGAATTAAAATTTCGAAGGTCGCACAGGGAGAAGGAATTGGAGAAGTACAGAAATGTTCTCTCTGTTGATCTTTTTTCAACACCTGATGACATTGAATCAGTTCTCTTGCCTCATATTTCTAAAAGAAATGACCAGGAGCCTTCATCCAAGGTATCGACATACTCATGCTTGCTCTTACGGTATTTCTTTGCAGTAACTAGTATTAACCCTAGTGTTTTGTGCACTAACTAATACTGAGAGAATTAATCCTCTTAAAACATCTTTTTTTTCCTTATAATGTATCTTTCTGACCACACCAGTGCAATTTACTTATCCCTTAAGGATGGATTTTTGCATGCTTTCACGTCCCTTTTTTATATCATAAACTTTCATGCAAAGTTTAATAACTCACTGTTGTTGATGTGATTACAGAACCAAGAGAAAGAAGCAAATCAGATCACGAAGTTTGTTGAATCCAAAACTGGTAAAAAAGCAAACCTCTCTTATGTGTGATTTGCCTTTTGCTCTTTTTGTGTAGATACCACATTGATTATTTGGTTGTCGAATGATTTCAAAAGAAATGACACAACACTTTGTTATTCTCCAGGTGACAGGATACTGACATTCTCTTACTGTGGCACGATACTCCCACCATCTGCCACATTTTTTGAGTCAATCCTCCGTCTAATGAACAAGGTACAATCAGATGTCTCGATTGACCCATCTTTCTGGGATGAAGAACACAAAATAACATATAGGAGGAGAAACAAAAGCGATGAAATCTCTTCTGGAAGTTCTTATAATACCCTGTTATCTCACATGCATGAAAACCTTCAACAATCTTGGTTAAAGGACCCATTTTTCTCTACAACACTAATTGGCAAGCTTCCTGGTGATATGGATGAGTCTGATCCATCGTACAATATCTTGTTCATGCTGAAAGTTCTTGAAGGGCTGAACCGGCTGTCAAATCAACTGTTAGTGGATGATCACATATGCAAATTTGCTGAAGGCACTCTACTAGATATGAACGATCTTAAGGTGCCAGTTTATCCAATTCCACGTCATCAGTTCATGAGCAATCTTCTGACAAAGAAGCTAGAGCTGCAAATGCAAGATAGCTTGTTTGAGGATGGCCTCATACCCTCGTGGTGTGTCTATCTGGTCGAGACTTGCCCATTTCTATTGTCCTTTGACACGCGATGGAAGTACTTATGCCTGACTGTGCATCGGTCATTCATGACAAACCAGGCTAACAGTTCTCCAGAACAGGTTAATAGTAGTTCGGACCAGGTCAATAGTTCCGCAGACCAGGTTAAGAATCCTCCACAAACTAAAAGGTACAGAGTAACACGAAGTACTATCCTTGAAGACGCTGCATCGTTGATGATCAGTCATTGTCCAAGCAGCAGAATAGTTGAGGTGGAATTCGATGGAGAGGTAGGGACTGGGCGAGGTCCAACATTTGAATTCTACACCACAGTCAGCCATGAACTTCAAAGAGCCGGGCTAGGAATGTGGAGAGGAGACAATGGTGAAGCTGGATTCATTCATGCTCCTTTTGGACTATTTCCGAAACCATGGTCTCCATCCTGCACATCATCACAAGGGATCGGTTTTTCTGAAGTGATCCAGAAATTCAAGCTTCTTGGCCATCTTGTAGCAAGGGCAGTTCTGGATGGACGGATCCTAGACATTCCACTTTCTAAAGCATTTTACAAAATCATGCTTGGACAGGTAGTTCCTTCAGCAATCATCCTTGTTGGTCTCTTCCCTCCACTACTCATTCTGATTCCATCTCCATTTTTCTGATGATGTGTATGTTTGGTTTTAGGAGCTCAATATCTATGACATCCCATTGATTGATCCTGAGCTGGGCAAGACAGTAATAGAGTTTCAAGCACTTGTTAACAGGAAGAAGTTCCTGGAGACATCTTCAATACAAACGTCTAGCCCTGCTGCTGATTTGTCCTTTAATAACGTGGCACTGGACGATTTGTGCATTGACTTTACTCTTCCTGGAAATCCTGAATATGAACTTGTGCCCAGAGGCTCGGATAAGATGTTGACTCTTGACAATTTGGGGGAATATGTATCTTTGGTTGTTGACGCGACAGTGAAGAGCGGAATCGCCACGCAAATAGAAGCTTTCAAGTCTGGAATTAACGAGGTCTGTTTTTCATGGGATAGAACGTAATGAACTCTCTGCTTCTGAGAAAACAACAGATACTAATTCAGGTCTAGTGCTTTGCAGGTTTTTTCTCTTAAGACCCTCAAAATGTTCACAGAGGAGGAGATGGAACGCATACTATGCGGAGAACAGGACGCTTGGGCAGTATGCATATTTCTCAACTCATTTAATATCTGAAAAAGTTCGGTTTAGAAAAGTATGATTATTCTAATTTTGCATGCCTCTTTCAGTCAAATAACCTTGAGGATCACATCGAGTTTGAGCATGGCTATGACACGAGCAGTCCATCCATTGTTAGTGTAAGTACAGCGGGTACACCAATGCCTATTAAACTTTTTATATTCCTTGAACACCTAATCAACCAATTAAGAGCTTAATAATTTTTAAAAATGCAGTTCCTGGAGATATTGCGAGAATTTGGAAGAGAGGAGCAGCGGGCCTTTATACAGTTTACTACTGGAGCGCCTCAACTCCCACTTGGTGGCCTAGCTTCGCTTGATCCAAAGCTAACTGTTGTGCGAAAGGTTCGGAGTTCTTTTTCGCATTGCAACTAATCTTTTCAATGAATGCTTATCTGAACATATCTTGCTCAACAGCAATGTGATGGCAATGTAGACGATGAATTACCAAGTGTCAATACCTGCCGGCACTTTATCAAGCTCCCCCCTTACTCCTCAAAGGTTCCATACATATCATTTTGAGCAAACTGTTTCATTTTTCATCAATAATGCAAAAGCGTTAATTATTTCTTGCTGGTCTCTGTTTTGTTTCAGGACATGATGAGAAAGAAGCTCAAATATGCACTCTCAGAGGGTTTAGGCTCCTTCCACCTTTCATGACAAAAGCATAAGGTTACGAGATGATAGAGAGGATGTACATAACAGAAGGGATGGATAGCGTATCATTATTGATATTTATCAACTTTAGCGGAATGGCAGAACAGATTTGATGTACAAATAGTCACTAAGTCTCTAGAATAATTCCGTGATTAATGAGGTTTCTAGTTGGACATTAGTTACATCATAGCGATGGAACACCAATTTGGTGCCATATGGATCGAGTCTATTCATCTATTGTTTGTATAGGTTGTATGTAAATAATACTGCACCATACGGTCTCGGCACCGTGGTGCTGAATATATCCTTTAAAGAAAAATATAACATGACTGTTTGGCAAACTAGGCACTGAAATTTCCTCTACTTAAAGAGCACTGCGTGATGTATTTTCAGTTAACTGTCAGGGTTTCTCTACTGTTAAGAATTCTGTACAGCATGTATACTCCGCAAGATTTCAGATGCAGAAATGAAGATGCACTTTGATCAGGACTACTATAATAGCCAACAAAAGAAGAAGAATCAGGACTGCGAATTCCAGTTTGATTACTCTAAAAAATGATCACCCTGTTAAGTGGCTTACAATCAGAAATTTCATCCACCAGATTCTCAAAATCTCACATAGCACACAACATAATACCCTTACAAACCTAAGCGGCCATACCAATGACTCAAGTCCAGACGTAGATAACATGAAACAACATCACTGATGTTTATGCATCAGCAGCAGCATAAAATGATTCAAAGTCACTGGGTTGATGACCACTTCACTGCATAGTCTACAAAACTGTAGTAATCTCATGTGGGTCTCTGACAGACTAGCACCACCTAGCACTTCAAAACTTTGATGTATGGATGAACAAAAACCTCCACTGCTTCCTCGTCACTCCATCACCTGAAAGAAAAACAGGACAGCAATTACTAAGCAAGCAATGCAAGAACAGCTGAGAAAGCAACATTGTTATGGATCAACTGAAGAAATCAGAACCTATGCGAACCGAGAACTACCTACTGAGCAGGTTCAACGGGCAGGGGATCAGGCTCGCTCTCTAGAGAATCCATTGTTGCAGGTGGCAGTGAATAGGAGAGACGAAAGCTGATCAGGGATGCGCTAATAGCTCTGATCTTCGCGGTCCTTGCAAATGCCTCCTCTGCACGCGCGCGCTTCTTGAAGATCACCAGAGCGGATGAATTTTCTGCACTGGCTTCCTTGATCGGTCCAAATCGGCTGAAGATCATGGTAAGGTCAGTTGTTGAAGGAACTGCACTGGCATTGCTGAAATTCAGTACTAGCCCGGCTTGCTCATCCACCATTGGCACATTGCAAGTGTGAGCATCCTTGAGGGCACCATTGTTCACTGGGGGAAGCTCATCGACAACACTTGTGCACCTTGCCATGTGTGAGACCACCTTAGGAGCATTGCCATTGGCACGGAGGACAACCGGCGAGCGCGACATCTGCTGCGCGGCTCGGCTCATGAGCATTCCCATCCTTGTAGGCTTCTCCTGTGATGTGGGCTGTGGGGAGGCCTCCAAATCCACCAATTCCAAGGCATCATCCACATTCTTCCAACTGGCTCCCAACCTTGACATCTTCCCTCTGCCTGAAGCATCACTCCTTGATCTCCTCTTCTTGGCTCTGGCCGGGCCAGCTTCCATGGCGACGCCATCGATGCCGTGGAAGCAGGCGTACTCGGGCAGGCCCCTCGAGCCCCTCCACCGGCTGAACGCCTTGAGCTGCGCCGTGGCGATGGTGAGGTCGACCCTGTCGGCTCCGGCCAGCGGCGCGGTGGCCAGCGCGGAGACGTACCCGACGAAGGCATCGCCTTGGAACGTACGCCTCGCGAAGGCCGCGTCCACGGCCGCGCCGTACGCGCCGTCCCGGACGCCCGCGTTGTCGATCACCTGCTTCTTGGAGACGGCCATGTTGCCGCCGCAGCAGCAGGAGAGGCCGACGTCCACGCGGCGCGCGACCTCGTCCAGCGCAGCGTCCACGGAGGCGGCGAACGTGGACAGCGCGCTCTGGGCGGCGAAGCGGCGGAAGCCGGCGCGGAACGGGCGGACCGCCGCGGGGTCGGTCCACGCGAAGGACTTGTCCCAGAAGTAGCCGACCAGGACGGCGCCCCGCCGCCGCTGCTGCCGCTGCGCGAGCTCCGACGCGTCCGCCGGGTCGAACACCTGGCCGGGCCACCACGGGTGGCTCTTCACCTTGCCCCACACCAGCCGCGGCGGCGCGAACCCGCGCGCCCCCGCCTCCTCCTCCTCGAAGGCGCAGTCGTACCTCGCGCGCGCGCCCTCCTCCCCCTCCTCCTCGTCGTCCCCCGCGCCGGCGCGCGGCGACGACAGCGGCGTCGGCCGCCTCGGCCGCCAGAGACGCGGGCTGGTCCTGAGGAACTCGGCCACGTCCGGGTGCACGACGCGGAGCCTCCCCGGGCGCCTCACGCTGCTCCCCTCCCCGAAAGAAGCGTTCTTGGGAACCTCCGGGAGCGCCGCGGCGTCCAGCTCCTTCATCACCGGCGACGGCGCCATGCCGTGCGATCTGCCTGCGGGAAATCAAGAAACGACCGATCAGCACGAGTCCCTCCCCTGTTCTTGAGAGGGACGGGAAACGGAGGGCGTGGTCGAGAAAAGATCGAGGCTTTACCCGAGAGCGGCGGTTCCGGTGCGGCGCGGAGAGGTGTCCGGGGCGAGAGCGCGCCGGGACGAGGACGGGAGGCGGAAGAAGCCACCGCGGCGCCGGGACAGACAGGACTTCGAGGAGGGGTTTGGGGTTGGTTGGGGTTTGAGAGGCGCAGAAATAAAAGGAAGGATATGAGTGAGTAATTGCGGGTAAGCCTAGGGGGCTCGGCTAAAAGGAGGCTCTTGCATGAACTAGGAAATCTGCAGTGCAGACTGCACACGGTGACACGGTACAGTACTTTTGTATTTGTATCTGTTCCATTCAACTTTCAACTTTTTTCAAGCAGGCCCCCTCTTTGGTTGCCATTCAATCATTGAGTCAAAGAAAGAGTGTGATAATATGCAAGAAGATTGCATTTGGTCTGACCATGGGTTGAATCAAGTACTTCTCTCTGTTCCTTTCCTTTTTCTGAAAAAAATGCCGATGGATCCTCACATAAACATATGTGAGTCTCTTGTAGTTGGGTATGCGTGCATAACTACGTTGTAGCGAATGTGTGTTTGTGAGCATTCGCATTTTGCTTGCAATTTTGCAAAAAGAAAACATTACAATAAATTGTCATCTCGTCTCTGCATTACTACTCAGAGCTACAACGAAATTGGTAAATGTGCCTAGTTGTCGTCTCGATCTCCAATCCACCTACCTTTTCCACTATATTAAAAGTTTCTTGATCATGCAGATAGATATGGCGTGATTTTGCTTTTTTTGTGTAATCATATTTTAATGCAGCTAAACTTGTTAATCAATTATAGAGATTACATTTGAGTGACAGAGTGAAAAAAGGATCAGCTTGTATTTGTCGTAACATAGACCACGAAAAAGGAGATGGGAGGGTAAAGAATGGAATTCTGAGCAAGTTCGGGGGGTCTAAGAGAAAAGAGGTTGCATGAACTCGGAAATCTGCAGTGCCCAGTGCAAGCGGTACAGTTTCTTTTCTCTTTCACTTTCAAGTATGGCCTTGTAGTTCTACTAGCTGCAACTCAACTTGCAACTCAACCGTGTTGGGGAAAACATATGTTTCAGTTGTGTTCTGCGATAACAATGCAGTTTGTATGAACGTTGGGTCGATGTATGTGCACTGGACTCAAAAAAGTTCATTCACAAATGGCTTTTAGCATCCACGTTACCATGAATGCTTTGCTGTTCAATTCGAAGATTCTATCTGTACTTTTTTGGCAGTACGTGATTGAGGAAATTAAGGCGGTGGATGCAGATCACAAAGGCGCTGTTCAGCTCAGAAAAGGGTACTACTAATTACTTTGGAGCCAAGGCAGAAGATAAGCATCTCTGAAACCCAAACTGCTCGCCCTGGGCTCTGCTTTGGGCAGAGCTACTGTCGGAGCTGGTGGTTGGCAAAGCATACGCGCCGTCGTCCCAATCTTTCATTCGAACAAACTGTGCCTCTTCGAACCAAAGGAAAATTGAAACTGCTTTTATAATTTGGCAAAGGTTCTGAACTTGTAATCGTTTGCATGTGAAGATGTTGAAGCTTCGTGAGATATCACAGGCGAACAAACGAGCGAATGATGATGCAAACACCGAATCATTTACGACTGCTTGAATCATTTTACAATCAAGTCCTTGGCTTACTTGTGACATGACTTCGATTGCTTATGACATGAACACCTGCATGTTATTCACGCTCATTCATGAAAGAAATAAGTTTAAGAGTCCACTTGATCTGAAATCTGATCGGTTTCATGTGTGCTACTGGTGGTAGTAGCATTTACTTGCGGCAGTCAGCAATAACGCGCACTGAAAATCATCCTTGATTTTTCACTCTTTGCGGTCCGGCGTCATCTGCGGCGCAAGATGGCAAAACAAGGAGGAAGGGTTTGGGCGTCCAGGAACACGTATAGCAGTTGCTTTTGTTTTGGCGCATGGTAAAGAGGGAGGGCAGTTGCTTTTGTTCTGCAAGGTGGCAGAAGCATCTGCTTTACCCACCCAACCCCCTCCATTGCTTTCACTTCTTGACTCTTCTTGTCTCTTGTGAATTGCTACTTTAATTAGTCATATATATACAGCCAAAAATACATAGTAGTTCCTAATAATATTTCTCAAGAACGGAGAGGAGTTTTTGCATGCGATTTCGCTACATTGACATGTAAAGCAGGGGAAAGAAGCAAGAAATAGCAAGACCCTGCAGCGAGATGGGGAAATGGGCTCGTCTGGCTTCTTGTATTAGGTGGCCCATGACTGTCCTCGCAAAAAAAAAGGGTTGGCCCATGACTGAGTTCTCCCGTCCAGGTTAGCCCACCTCAAATGCACAGTTCTATTTTGGATTCCGGAGGCCTTTTTCACCAATGTTTAATAGTAGTAAGGTCTATAAAGATTCCGCAGGCCTTTTCCTCCAAGCGAGACATGCGAATGCCACGCAAAAGACGACACACCCTAGCACGACTCCTACCCTGTGATACCAATGCTGAAGGTCTATAATGATCGGAGTCATGCTCGCTGTGCCCAACAACGTCATGCCAACTACATAAAACACAAACATTGGATCTACACAAGCCTCCTCCTGGTGATGAGCCGCGACGGGATTGCGCCTCCTCAAGCACATCCTCCTCACCGCCTCGTACTGCTCCTGGTCGTCGAAGTAGGCCGCCGCGCCGCCGTGGAACCAGAAGTAGACGCCCACCCGCCCCGCGCCGCCTCCGAAGGCGGTCGACGGCCTGGAGAAGGTGGTGGCGTCGTCGTCGACGGTGGCGGCGGCCTTTGTTATGACGACGGTGGGGCAGAAGGCTCGGCAGATGCTGCACCGGAAGTTCTTGTCGAAGAAGCGCATGCGTACGGCGCAGTTGACGCACACCTCGCGGTGGCCGCATGGCCCGATCGCCACCCACTCCGCCGCCTCCGTGCACACCGGGCAGCAGCTCCTGCTGCTGCTGCCGCCTCCGGTCTCAATATCACGATCAGTGTCGTCGTCGTCGACGGCGGCGCCACTACTACTGCTTTGGGTGTCGCCCGCGGGTTCCGCCATGGCCATGCATGCGTGTGTAGTCGTCAACTTAATTGGTCTCGATCTCTTTATTTTTGACGGAAAGTAGGAAACTTGTTGCCAATCGACGGCCAATATGTAGAGGCGCAGTGCGGTGCGATGTCGGACTCGGAGAGCATAGCAGCAGGACCCGGAAACATACAATCCGTTTTGAGGCATAATACAACCGATCATCTACTGTCTACTACTAGCAGCACTACTGCAATAGTTTTTATTTTATTTTTTTGAAAGACTACTGCAACAGATGTTACAGATCTATCACCTAGACTAATACTAGCAGCTAGCTGCGATCCGACTCGATTGATTGATCGGGTTAGGTTAACCAAGTGTTTTTTAAGCTAGCTAGACGACTGGCAGACAGAGAGCTCCTGAAATCATGGCTCGTCAAGTGTTCATCATAAAGAGAGTCCCGCACGCACCCTCAAAGAAATCTAGGACTAGATTAGGATTTCGTTTTTACGAGTGAACAAAAGAAGTGATAAGAGTACTACCGTGTCCTCAGTGGTGGAACTAGATCAAAAAAATTGAGAGGGGCAAGCAAACTTATAATAAAATTCTATACAAAATTTTACTTAATTACATGAGTTAATTAGCATCTTTTTCACACATGTATATGTGATTTTATTCTAGCAATATATTGAAACAAAAACTAAAATTGGCATGCATTAAGGTGTGTTTGCTTCCTGCCTGGCAGGCAGCTGCGGCAGCGATCACAACTCTAGACTCTCAAAAACGAGCGCATGGGATGGATGCCTGGGAGAATCTAAAGCAAACAGACTCTATTTTTTGACTTTTCAACTTTAAACGCTAGTGCTAATTATGAAGAAAGTTAAGACTTCACCAGGGAGATTTTTTTGGGGGGGGGGGCGTGGCCCCCCCTGCTAGTCGCCCGGCCCTCAGTTCCGTCATCGGTGTCCTTCCTTTCTTAAAGGTGCAAAGTTTTGGATACCTTCATAATTTCCTATATGAGATTTAGGGTTTTCTTTTTTACAATTGATAAACACCACTCAAAAAATAAAAGTTCAGTGAGATGATTGCTTCTAATACAACAATTATGGAATAAATAATGCCTTATGTTATTGTGAAAAACTTGAAATCTTGTATCCCTGAAATGTCATTGTAAAATCTGATATCTCCTCTCAATGGAAAATTTTAAGTGTTTAAAAATGGCATTGAAACTTTGATATTCTTAATCTGATATCTCCTCTCAATAACCAGATGATATTGAAGTCATACCAATTTTAAGTGTTTAAAAATGGCAAACCCAGGATAGAAGTTTATCCCGAGCTTAAAATGAGTGTCAGTACTAAGCTATCTACGGAACAGCATTTACACCATATTAATGGGCATTTCGAATCACGGGATAAATGCTAGAGTCAAATCTTGGTTTAAACTATTTTAGCGGGGCACCTAAAGAGCTCTGATGGAAAATTGCTTCAGGTGGAGCAGGGGTCTCCAAGGCTGTTACTACGCTCCCAGCATTTTGTGGCAAATGGAATTTCTGGAGCAGCATTTTCATTGGCTGTGTTGGACAAAGCGGACGACCTGCGATGTCCCCAAAACATTGGCATAATTTACATGTCACGCATAGGAATAAAAAAAATGTTTAAGCCATTGACCCTTTTATGCTCACACGTTGCAAGGATTTCATGGAAATCCAACAGGAACTGAGATGTAAAGGCTAAGACAACATGATTACTTCCGGGAACTTTTCCATTCCTTAGTAATTTAGTAGTCCTTGGTTTTCATAATCCGGATCATGCTTCTTTTTCAGTTTCTAGCTTGCAGTGGGTACTGCAGGGACTGGATATATGCAGCTTCCGCTTTCTAGAAGGAATCAACAAATGAAGTATCATGACTCACTAGTGATTACCATTACAACAATCTTTCCTCTTCTATTACGACAGAAATGCTGTAGTAACATATTGCAGCGAAGCTTGCCTGAGGGCAGGGGTTTCTGATCTAATGAAGTACTAGTTTACCAACTCGAGAGGGCAAAACCACGCCTCAAAACAGACAACGAACGAGAGCTCCAAAGAATATGGGAGCGGATGGAACACGAGTGAAAGTGTGAAACACTGGAGTTGAAAATTTTTGGCCCCACTCGGCTGCTTAGGTTGTGCATTACGATGCCATGATGCAATCCAGTCCAAGAAGCACCCAAAGAAGAACACATCATGCTACTGAGTATTTTTCTCCCCAAAAAAATATTCCTTATTAAATTGTTCGATTAATGCGTACGAGTACGGGGTCGATACCGTTTGACTCACCAGTTCTTGTCGGGAGCCCATGGGCCGCACCTGTAATCTACGAACGTCTCACGCTGACATGTGGGACCATGAACTATCCTGACCTCACCTGTCAGGGTGGCGTTAAGTACGGTGGTGCCAACAAACTCTGTGGACGGACGGAATAGAGCAACGGTCCTCGAGCCTCGCCCGGGTCCAAGGATGCTGACCTGTGGGGCAGCCTCTGTGACTGCGAGTGGGCCCCTGACCGCGGGGTTTCCGCTTGCCCCGGGACACGTGCCGCGCCGCGGCCTCGTGCGGGGCGCCAAGCACACAGGGAGGCGCACAGGCGCAGCGGCCGCACCAGCATCCGCTCCCATTGAAGCAAGTGAAAGCAAACCGGGAAGCGTGGGCTGGGTGACCTGACCACCTCACAGCCGAGGGGAAGGCGCTGGACAGTAGCGGCAGCAGCGGCAGGAGAGAAAGTGGAGCGAGAAGGGAGGAGGCCGGCGCAAGAAGAAGATAGAGAGAGGAGAGGAAATCTTGGAGAAGATAGAGGTGAGCACCTTGCAATGCCGTTTCTCCCTTTGATCCGTTGTTCGTGTTGCGGAAATGCATGTCCTTGCCTTGCTTGGTTGCAGAATATGGATTTGCGATAGGAGAGTGAAGCTTTTATGTTGTTCTGGATTTGCTGTACATAGTGTTGTGTGTTAGGGAAAATACTTTAGGAGGAAGAAGGGGAAGAGAGGCTCGGGTTCTTGGTGCCTTTCTCCACGGCTAGCTAGGTTCAGTGGAACACCAAGAAAGGCTTCTTCTTTTGAATCTTTACTTTTGTTTCATGGCTTGTTTACTTCAATATAGTGGTGATTACTTTGGTTTCAGAAGTTCTTTTACCTTTGAACTTCATCGCCTCGTTTCCTCTTTTCTTGATGGGCATAAACAGATGAAAGAAACCAGCAGTAATTTCTTCGTTCAACAAATGAAACAACTTCATGAATGCCTTTCATAGTACTATTTCTAACATCATTAATGCTTTAATCCTCAAAACCGTGCGTTTCAGGTAGTGCGTGCAGATAATGCGTCAGTTATTGAAACGTTTTATCTTTTACTCCTCTCTTTTATTGTTTGCATCTGCCGCTGTCTCCCATTTCCCATGAACATCTCTGCGCTTCTGCACATGTTCATGTCGATGCGATTCCAACAACAAAAATCAGAACAGGAACTGTTCAGGATCTATCATAGTGGCCTTCTATGTAACTGTGCAAGTTTACTGCGCCTGCTCCCTTTGAATTTTTGCCCCCCTTTTCTTTACTCTGTGCCATGCTATTGCTCCACTCCATGTAAGGCTGCCAATATATTTCTGAATCCCCATTTTGGCCCTCAGTGTTCAGTGTGATGCGCGGGACGAATCAAGGGCAGTTTTGGTGTGTTCATATAATACTTTAGGTTTGTTGTGGAAGTGGGTTTTCGGCGCATCGTTGGATTCCTTCTACCAAAGTCCTTGGATTGGCTCCTTGTGTTCAACTTGGTGCACTGTTACCTCTGCCTTTAGGCTATAGGGTGTGACAGTGCACATATTTTAATTGATGTGAAGGGGGCAGAGATAACCACCACGTCCTTTTCCTTTTCGTCAATATCGAATGGTGAAGTTTTGAGGTTAATTGCGATGAATTATGCATTAATGCTGTAGTACCTGTTGTGATTACAGATGTTTAGTACGACAGCATCCTTATGTGCCTTGGTTTGTACTAGATAGAAGTGTAAGGGCATGTACTGAATATAGTTTACTTTCGAATTTTTTTACTCACCTATCAGTACTTTCTTGTTTGTTTCTGCAGTTAGGTGATCGAAAAGGATTTGGTAAGGAATCTCATCATGCAGACTTCAAAAACAAGGTTAGCTCTAGATGCCCCGGAACTTTCTTGGGTTATTTCCTTCTCTCCCTTTTGTGTTTTCTTAAGCACATCTGTAGTTCTGCACAAGCATGTGCATTTTTAGGTGGCCATGTTTTTTTTTAATCATAGATGGCCATGTTTACTCCCGCAGTAGACAATTAGCATCAAAGGATTAATACCTGGTTTGTATTTTATTGATCCATTGCACTGGGGCCAATGCAGGTCATTTATTTTAGGGGCAGGTCAAAACAGTCCACTCTTGCTTCACTGCTGTTATTCGGATCAGCATCTTGCAACTTTACCATTTATAGAATAAGAAAAATTATTGTTGAAGCCCTGCGGTTAAATTGCACGATTTGAGTGGACCTACTTCTCTCATTTTAGGTTAGGCATTTGTACCATTTTGCTTAGTGTTGACATGTTTGTATGTCACGATTGGCATTTGTACCATTTTGCTTAGTGTTGACATTACTGCTCTACCAAGCTAGAGGTTGAATGCTCAAACTAGTACTACATTGCATTGTTACCTTCTGTATGATGGATGCACGGAGACTGATCTATAAATGTAGTACTGTCATTGTAGATATTAAA
>JAAXCT010003658.1:0-28386 GCA_012490785.1 Eragrostis nindensis
ATCCCAGTCCTACCTCTCATTTCCCGTTTGCCAAACGCCACCTATGATTAAATATTTATTTCCTATAAATATTTAGATACATCTATGAATGCATGCAGGTCATTTAAGATGGATTCTATTTAGGCTAATTAAATTACTTAAGCCATTCTATGAGTTAAGATATATATATGTATGCATATGATGTGCAACATATAATCAGGAGCATGAGAGGTGCTACCACTTGATTTATTGTAACTGGTAAGTAAATATCACAAAATATCAATAGTCTATATCTCATGCATAGATAATATGTTCATTTATTTGGACTATAATTTACGTTCAAAGTAAAACTGTACAAAACTACCATTGTAGTACTAAGTGTGATGATTAGGCAAGATCTATATGTTTTGGTTATAGCAATTACATGTACAACCAGTACATGAAGATGCAAACCAGTTCCAATAGGAATTTATACAATTATCATAAGAAAACATGTATGCATCAAGTTAACTATTCTTCTAATGACATGTCCTATGATTTAATCTGAAAAACATGGCAAAGGGTCTGAAATACATTAAGGTACAGCCTAGTATTGTCATATGTTTTTATAGAAACCTTCTATAGTTAAAAAACGAGTCGAATCATTAATCTGTATGCAGCATGGGGTGCAGTTATCAATTTTTCTTACATGCAGTGAGCTGCGAGCGGATCAGCAGAAAATTTCATTTTTATTTCGTGCTGGAAAAGCTCAGCGTTACCCTTCTATTACGTGGACGCGCGACAGCTTATGATTTAATTAAGCGCGCGTGCGCCCGAAAAGCGGCGGCGGCGCAGTTTCGTGCTCGCCGGCGACGAGCTAACGGCGGGGTCCAGCGGGCTACTAGCTGAAGCGGCACGCGAGGCCTCGGGCTGCACTTCGGTGGTCGCCTCGTCGCCGGAGACGACGTATAGCGTGGCACGACAACAACTTGGCGGCGCGGCGGGACTGCCGTCGCGGTGGTGTTAGAAGGAAGCAAAAGCTACGAGTTGGTGCTGCCTTTTTAGTATCTACATGTTGCTTAGAAGCTCACCCGAGCAAGAAGCAGGGGCAGCAGTGGCCGGAAACGACGGGTCGAAGGACGCCGGCGGGCAGGGCAGAGCGGCGCTCGGTGATGGTGTTCCTCCCCCAAAATCTTGGAGAAAAAATAAAGAAGTGAATGAGGTCAGCACAGGATGGAGATCTAAACGGACGAAGAACCGTCGGAGCTCGGAAACCGAGAAGCTCCAATTGCTGCAATGGCGGCGCGGCCGGAATGGGGAAAGTGGAAATCCTTCGAGTCCAAGCAACTCTGTGGATAATGGCTAAGCTTTAGAGGATAATGAAAACAAGAGGAAAATATCTGGAGGTTCAACTGCAGCTTTAATATAAAGAGGGGCGGTGCTTGTGATCTTTTCCCAGGCGTCCATGGCTGTCAGAGAGCGAGAGAGGAAAAAAAAGAGATAGGAGGTGCTCCAGCGCAGCGTGATGCCAATAGGCTCGGGGAGGAGCGCAAGGCATACGTTTCATCCCTCGACGTCACCACAGTGCTGGGCATGGGCTGCATCGGGTGGCGCGTGGCAATGGCCGGGCGGTGCGCGGAAGTCAAAGTTCCCGCGGCTTCCGTTGAAATTGATCCAAGCGGCAGGACCCACGCAGGCATGGGCGCTAGGATCTCAAGAAGAAGGGACGGGGGAGGGAAGGAAAGACACTCGCAGCGCTCGGTGCCTCCAGTTCGTGCGTGACGGCGGACGGCGGTGGCGTGTGCTTGCTTTTTTTTTTTTTTTTTTTTTTTTGGGGGGGACGGTGGCGTGTGCTTGCTGTGTGCTGACGGGAGAGAAAGATGAAGTCCAGCCGAGCTGGGCTGGCTTGGGCCGAAATGGGTCAATGCGAGGAGAAAAAAAATAGAAAAGGTAATGGGCAAATTGAATGGACGCGGCCCATAGTGTGCTGCCTTTGCTGCTATTTCGTGAAAGACAAATGAGAGAAGAAAGTATTTTTCAACCTAAGTAAACGTGCTCAAGATTTTATGAAATTTTGATAGGAATCATTATGTCATTTCCAAGGTTCAGTGAATTTTTGGTAACTTCTGGACTAACAATTTTTTATTATAAAATTCCTACGATTTTCAGCGCTTATGAAAAGACATGCATGATCATGGTTTTCAAACATATGAAATATCCATAACATACCAAACGTTCATTTAAATCAAATCAGGGAATTCAAATCCAAACACTTGAAAATACCAATAACACATATCAAATCGAGATTGTAACAAAATTAGTTATTAGAGCAAAATGAGTCAAGCTATCATATATTATTTAGAGTATTTTCATCTCAATGACTTGAAATTTTTCATAGCTTATGTGTTAGAGTAGTTAGCTTTATTAAAACTACAACCTAGGGTTACGGGATGTTACAATCTAATCACGGCTTAATTATCCTTATTAGATTCGTCTCGCAAATTAATACAAAGTTCTGCGTTTTTTTTTAATTAGACTTTATTTAATACATCTAAATGATTCTAGCAGCCTAAAATTAGACCTAGAGAAACGAACACCTCTTTATATTGAGACAAGACCTTAGATATTGACATTTATTTTAATAACTTTATTAATGTCTGGTATTTCGAATCATGGTCTGCTTGCGTTGTGCTTGTTATTAATTGTGTGCTTGTGCATTGCTAAAAGACGTGCTTCGCACTAGCGGGCCTGTTCGTTTCCTCCACTCCTAAATTTAGGGGGTAGTTTTTTCTGGCCTAATTTTAGGCCTGCTATAATCTTGTCATTTAAGATATAAATAAAGTCTAATTAAAAATTAACTGCAGAATCTTGTACTAATTCGCGAGACGAATCTAATGAGGGTAATTAAGCCGTGATTAGACGATGGTTACTGTATCATTACTGTGGCGAAACATAGATTAATTAGGCTCATTAGATTCGTCTCGCAATTAGCGCATATCTGTAAAAGGGTTTTGTAATTAGACTTATTTAAGACACCTAAATAACAAGATTATTTTGATGTGACTTTTAGGCCTAAAAACGAACACCCCTTAGTTTACGTCACATCAAAAAGAATATTTCTATTTAGAAGTATTAAATAGTCTAATTACAAAACTTTTTTGACAGATGGGTGCTAATTTACGAGATGTATCTAATGAGCCTAATTAATCTATGGCTACAAGATGATACAGTAACCATCGTCTAATCACGACTTAATTATTTTTATTAGATTCGTCTTGCGAATTAGCATAGGAGTTTTGCAATTAGTTTTGTAATTAGATTTTATTTAATACCCCTAAATAATAATATTTTATAGCCTAATTTAGACCTAAATATGAACAGACGCAGCATTGAGATCAGACATTAGATGTGCTTCGATCAGACCATAGTCGTACCACGAGCCATTGCCCATTGCGTGAAGATGTGGCAAGATAAATAGGAATGCGCTTACGGGAATCGTGTACCCCTGCTGACCGGTTTAATCCGCACTGCAGGCTCGAGCCATCACTGAATTCTTGTTAAAATGAAAATTCGAACTAACAGACCAAACTAAAGAAAATGGATAAACTAACTTGGCCATGATTTTGACCCAATCGCAACACGTGGTTTTTTTACAAAAAGTGGTCCTTTTAGTTAAAGTTTATCACATTTGGACCCCCGGAGCAAATATTCCCAGAAATGGACCCTTTTCTAAGCGCCATGTCTTTTGGCGCCCAAGTTACATTACTGGGCGCCATAGGACTTGGCGCTCACCTATGCCACATCAGCACAGGGGCACACGCCGAGCTGCTGACCTGTCAGGCTGGGCGCCATATCCTTTGGCGCCTAGGATAAATTGCTGGGCGCCATATAGTTTGGCGGCCAACCCTGGCGACTGATGCTGTTTGTTTTCTTTGTCGCGCGCGACTGCAATGGAAAAGCTACACCTGCTCTTCTTGATTGGCTTGTTTTCTCCTCCCTGCTGCAGAAGCCTGCTCTACTTAGATTAAAGAATGAAGAAAGGGCTCATCCAGTTTAAAAAAATGATAAACTGAAGCCACCATCATTCGGCTTCCTTCCTTCGCACACATGCTATTCTCAATCTCTTGACCAGAATAATACATACTCTTTTGTATAGAGAGAGCATTTTTTGTATACCAGTAGTAGCTGACCATAAATCTCAAAAAGCAAAAGCTTAGCAGAAAATGATGGCATGCAGCAGGAAACTGCAGCGAAAGAATATGATTATTCTTTGTCCAAATAAAATAACACCAAGTGTTTTATATCCCACGCACTGCAAATTTTCAGAAACAGATTGAAGAATATTGGAAAAAGTTTCATGTTGCTCCACAATCAAGAGACTTTCTCCTTTTCACACAAGACAACGTTTTGAACAGAAAGTTTATGATCCTACAGAGCAAGAGTTGGGAGTAAAGTGGAAGGTGAAAATAGTCACCACAATATCATATGCCAGCAATAATTCTGTTTTCTGTTCGATTAGCCTTGTAATTGTATTCGTTGGCACCTATATCGATATGGATGAGCCAATGGCGATCTGACAGCAATGTGTTTTATCTAACTAGTACTTTGCAGATATTCTCAAGATTCTGAATATAGCTACTTAAAAAAATTCTCAACTGAACTTATTTTTCAAAAGGGAAATAGAATAATCATGTGTTATGTAACTAGTACTTGCAGATTGAGCTGCTGAACCAAGATAAGTGGCAGAACAGAGACAACACAAGCACAAGACTTTTCAGTTCTGAAAATATTGACACTCATAGTTTGGAATCATCTCAAAATACTGCAATCCCATTCATACACATGGGCCCGTGTATTATGCAAGCTAAAATGGTGCTGCGCATTCTTACAATTTAAAATGATAGCAGATCGCATTCTCCTCAATCATTGAAATCTTGATAATGAGTTTAAACAGTAAAGATTTCACTCGGTCACATTAAGATCTTGTCACTGCAAATTTATAACTATAGTTTTCATTAACAAAATTGAGATTTGTACAGCCAGCATAGTATTATATTTCCCTACTACAAAATGGCAGCTGAAAAACTTAGCTCTAAGATTCCTGATTGGATGAACAAACACCCTCCTATGCTCCTCAGCTAATAAAGACCAGCTAACTTTATTGCTCCTTAGCTTTACTCAGTCTCCACAGCAGCTTCTTCTTCTAGTACTGCATAGGACATCACCTACAATGCATAGTTATCAATTTATAAACAGATGCCCATCTGCATGAAGAATTTCTGGTCACTAACACATACATAGTAATATAGAGGTCCAGTTAAATCATAAAGGTCACAACATGTGGGAATAACAACCTTACAAGACTAACTTAAATGGATCCTATAGATTTTTCAAATTAAATAAGCAACCCAAATGGATCCAGTATGGTATTGATCCGGCACCACCATAGCAATTCAACAGAGTCTGATTATTCGGTACTAAACCAACAGCTAAATGCTTGTAGTGGCGTCCTTCTCAGTCACTCCCCTGCCTCCCTTGCTGCAAAGTTTCAGTTTCTTGATCTCCCGAGCCCCCGTGGATCTGAGCGCCACACCATCTGCATGAAGAATTACCATTAGAATGATATGATCCATGTAATCCTCTTTCTGATATCAAACAAGTTCTGTTCACTTCTCGTTCAAAGAAACCCAACAAATGATTTTAGTTCTTCTGGTACCTAACATTTGCATCTGAACTAGCTAGTACTGCTTCGGCATGTAAGCATGTATGTTGGAGTTATATAAATTTGCAGGTTTGTGGTCTTGGACTGAAAACACAAATCAATCCAGTTCCTGAAATGTTGCTTACTACTGCACTTACGCATGCACTCAAAATAAAAATAAAAAACATGGGGAAACAGGGGCTTATCGCAGGAACCAAAGCCTATCACGGGATCTTCCTAGCCTCCTCCTCCAGGTACGCGCCATCAACCACAGTGAACTCACCACGCGCGCACCTGGTTGGAGCCGAAGAGGAACCACTGTTGGAGCCGTACAGCCGTGTCACCTCAAGCACGCGTCGTCGCCACCATATCCTCAAGCTGGCACCATCACCGCCGACTCTAGCTGCCGCCGCCGTCGTCTGCCGCCCTGTGCCGCATCAAAAGGGCAGATCTAGCCGCCTTGGACTGCCGGTTAGGGTTACTACGAAATTCGAATGAAACAAGCAAATCTGTTGGAAAAATTGGGGGAAGCGGTGGAGATTACCTTGGCCAAATGAATTCTCCAAAAAGAGTCACTCAAACCATGAATATTTGATGGATTTCAAGGATTAGAACAGAGGGGGGGAGAGAGAGACTAGAGGAGCCTGTTCTTGCTTCGGTCGGTGGGAGAGAGAGAAGTGAGGGAGAGAGGGCAGTGCGACTGCGACATCGGGCCAGGGGAGAGGAAGGGAAAGAAAAAAAAGTCTCGCTGCGCGGGCCGCCCAGGGGTCGGCGCCAATGTACACGGCGCCCACCCCCTGCCAACTCAGCAGCACGAGCGCTCGTGCCCGCGTGTTGACGTGGACAGTGTGGGCGCCAAAAGACGCGGCGTCCACATAGTCAACCTGAACGTCAAAAGACGCGATGCTCACCCTGGGGTCTATTTCTAGAAATATTTGCTCTAGGAGTCTAAATGTGATAAATTTTAACAAAAAAGACCAATTTGTAAAAAAACCACATCGCAACACCACAGCAAACATAGTGGGCTGTCAATCATCTATTTAGCTGATTGACCTGAAGAGCCAAAAGCCAAATACTCCCAAAAAGCGAATAATTCTGGCCCAAATTATAGAAAATCCGACAACTATCGTGGATCTGCCAGAAAAGCTCACTCCTCTCAGATACTCCCGGCGCGCATCCTCCTCTCAATACTCCGGCGCGCATCTCCACGCCGTCTCCGGCGACCACCGCGCTGCCGGCCATGCCGTCCTCCTACGCTGCGGCCGCTGCCGGATCCTCTTCCCGCAAGACAAATAGCATCGCCACAGCCACAGTGGCTACCGCCCGTCCACCAGCGCGGGCGCCGGCGCCCACGGTGGCAAAACCTAGCGTCGTCTCCGACTCCGACCCCTCTTCCTACTCATCCTCCTCCGGGGACGAGGCCGATCTCACCGGCTGCGACTCGGCGACCGCGTCCGTCGTCTCGGCCTACCTCTCCGTCGCCGGCGACGGGCCGACCTCTCTAAAGTCGGCATTTTCCCTCTCCCCTCCGCCGCGCGCCGCCGATCGCCGCCGTGCCTGATCTGCTTCGACCCCATCCGCCCCTCCGACCCAGTCTGGTCCTGCTCCTCCTCGTGCTTCGCCATCCTGCACCTCCCCTGCATCCAGTCGTGGGCCCATCAGTCGGCCACCGCTGCGCCCCCCCGACCTGGGGCTGCCCCAAGTGCCGCTTCCCTTACCCCAAATCACAGACCCCCACCTCCTACCTGTGCTTCTGCTCCAAGACCTTAGACCCGGCTCCAGACCCCTGGATCCTACCCCACTCTTGTGGCGACGTCTGTGGTCGCCGCCTCAATGCTAACCCCGACTCTCTGGTTGTGAGCACACCTGCCTTCTGCTGTGCCACCCGGGGCCGTGCCCGCCATGCCCGGCTGTTGTTCTTAACGCACGGTGCTTTTGTGGGGCGCACTGGGAGCCCCAGCGCTGTGCCCATCAGCGCTACTCTTGTGGGGGGAAATGCAATAAACGTCTTAGCTGTGGGCTACACCGGTGTCCGGTGGATTGCCATGACGGACCTTGCCCGCCTTGCACAGTGCAAGGGAATCACAAATGAGTGTGGAGAGACAATGGAGGAGAAGCTGTGCTCAGAAAGTTTTCCAGTGCAAGCGGGAGTGTGGTGGGATGTTGGATTGCGGTAAGCATAGGTGAGAGGGGGTGCCACGGGGGGAAATGCGGGGAATGCCCACTCCGAGGTCGCCGCACTTGTCCTTGTGGAAAGAAAGATTATCCTAAGCTAGAGTGTGATGCGGAGGCTGCCACATGCGGATCGACTTGCGAGAAGGTGCTCAGGTGTGGACGACATCGGTGCCCTGAGCGGTGCCATCGTGGTCCTTGTGATGAGACTTGCCGGCTTGTGATCATCAAGTCCTGCCGTTGTGGAGGTCTAAAGAAGGAGGTACATATCCTATACAACAAAGTTTTAATGGATCAAACCATCAAAGCAGATAAACTGAAAGAGGAATTTGGATTGTTTAACAAAATGCTAAAAAGAAATTTGAGACACTCGTACTGTTAGCATCAGTTTTCAGAATGCCAACATGGAGTAATCTGTAGATGTAATAACATTGTAACAGTGTCAAGCTACATTGATGTTTGATGCATCTCTGCTTCAAATTGCTTTGGATATTTATCTTTTTGACCCTTCTAGACAAATGACCTAACAGAATAACTATACTTAGTGATGCTGCTGTTTCCATTTTCATCAATTTGGATGAGTAGTAACTGCGCGCCATCCAGTAGGGTTGAGTTCTATAGCTTTCTAGGTATCCTAATTAGGATGCAAATGCTTAAGTTTTCTTGTTTCATGTATAATGCATGCATCAGGTGCCATGCTACCAAGAATTGACGTGTGAAAGGAAATGACCTAATTGTCTCTGTCTCTTTGACCTTTCTAGATAAATGACCTAACAGAATAACTATAATTTGCGATGCTGCTATTTCCATTTTCATCAATTTGGATGAGTAGTACTTGCACACCATCTTATAAGTAATATTGAATTCTATGGCTTTTTAGGTATACTAATCAGATGCAGATGCTTAAGTTTTTTGGTTCATGTATAATGCATGCATCAGGTGCCATGCTACCAAGAATTGACGTGCGAAAGGAAATGTCAGCGTTTGCGAGACTGTGGCCGCCATGCTTGTAAAAGCGTTGCTGTGCTGGGGATTGCCTGCCCTGCTCAGAGGTATACTTGTTCCCATTTTCCTCTCATAATGTTTGATGGCAAGAACTAAAAGAAAGATGTATCTGTTTACAGATTTGTGACAGGAGACTCAGATGTGGCAACCATAAATGCCTTTCGCCATGCCACAGGTATTTTCTAATCTTTGAATCATAGATACACCTTGGCTTGCCATGTATGTGTTTACAACACATGTGCCAAAACATTAAATGTGTCACGACTATGTATTAGAGCTACAGAACTCCAAAGAAAATAGTTTTATTCACACAGCACAGTTGCATTTGCTTTTGGACAGAAATGCATTATCTACATTTGAGTGCTTCATAATGCCCAACTTTTCTTGGTTCTTGTGATAACATCTTCCTTCTTGTTTGCCAGAGGTGCTTGTTCACCTTGTCCTTTGTTGAAGACCATTTCATGTGCCTGTGGGAAACAAATTTTTGAGGTGGGATTCGGTAGACTCTTAATTCAGTTCATTTTTCTGTGGTTTATATTCATGCTGCATGTTCAATCAGACAGGATGGTTAAGAAAGATAATCAGCTCAGAGCGGCTGTACTTTTTTTTTTTCCTGTACAATGACTCCATTCATTTGAAAATTTATCCTTGCTCTATTATAGATGACGTTGTGTTGCTCATCACTCAAAAAAGGGAAAGGAAAAAAAGTGTCTCCTTGATCAGCTCTGTAATTTTGCTAGTGTGTGAAGTAATTGTATTGTTGTTGCTCATTTTCATTTCCAAGATTGATATGCATAACTTATTGTAGGTTCCTTGTGGGACTGAGAAGAATCAGAAACCACCCAAATGCTCAAAGAAATGCAATATAGCTCGCCTTTGCAGGCACAAGCTTGAATGTCGAGTAATCTGCTTCTTACTTTTTCTTTTATGCTGTCATTAGCCATCAATACACAATAATCTTAATTGTTTATAGCCATTATATGCACATTGACCTTATTTAGTTTATTGTAATACATCTTTCAGTTGTTAATGTCATTATAAGAATTTTATCCTGGTGAAAGTAGGCACAGTTGCTTTTTCTATTATACTATAAACTTTTAATACCTGATATCTAATTCCTTGTAGCCGCACAAATGCCACTATGGAGCCTGTCCACCTTGCAAACTGACTTGTGGAGAAGAACTTTCTTGTGGCCACAAGTGCAAAGAAAGGTCTTGTCTTTTAACTATACTGAATGTGCTATTGACTCGGTGTTTGGACTTGATAGTTTACTGTGGAGTGCACTTCCTCTGATATGTAATAATGTTCACACGATACACAGGTGTCATGGCCCGATTTCTCCTCCAAACCCTGAGTTCACTCTGAAACCAACAAAAAGGAAAATAGAAAAACACATAGAATGTACACCTGGAACACCGTGCCCACCATGCCAGGAGGTTGTTTTGGTGCCATGCTTGGGACAACATCTTGGCCAAGAACGTGCAGTAAGTTTTCAAAAGATGATAATGGTTTTGGTGTGTGACGCAACTGCACACATGATAACACCGGTTTGCAGACCAGATTAGAGAAATCATACAATTCATTTCAATTTTCTGCAGATGCTTTGTTTCAATTGGAGGCCATTTCCCTGTCAAATTTATGCGGAAACCTTCTCAATTGCAGCAATCATTATTGTACAAAGTCTTGTCATGTGTTAGAAACCCCAGTGAAACAGCCTGAAGGAGATACCATAGGATCTGTCAACAGAGGGAAAGTGCATGCGAGCCTTGTGAAGAATGCAATCTTCCTTGTCAAAGGGTGTGGTTTTCCTTGTCTTTTCCTTTTCCTGAAACTTGAGTTTGGTTTACTTCAATCATATAATCTACCATGGTATCATATATTTCTTTTAAGCTTTGTGCAGAGTATTTACTCTTATATTTCTTTCAGGTCAGGGGAGCCTCCTTGTTCGCATCCTTGCCCTTTGCCATGCCATCTAAGCGATTGTCCACCTTGCAAAGTCCTTGTCAAAAGACCATGCCATTGTGGTGCTATGGTACATGCTTTTGAATGTGTGTATTTTAACAACTTAAACCAGGAACAACTTAAAGTCAGGTCTTGTGGCGGCCCATGTCATAGGTCAGTTCCTATGTCTCCTGGGCTCCTAATTGCTTCCGCTCTAAATGTTGGCAAACTTCTCGTCTTTTCCTCAACTGTAACCGAACTTCTATAACATGACTTATATTGAATATTTGAGTATTTTATTTGAACAGGAATTACCAAATTGTTCCCATCTTTGCTCAGAAATATGCCACCCTGGTAAATGCCCGTCCATTGACCAATGCATGAAAAAGGTATGGCTGGGGCTCTAAGCATATGCATTCAATTCACATTGTTAGTTGAATAACTTGTAGTAACGTGCAATTGGTAACCAAACTAGGCACAAGAGTGTGGTCTTTGGTACTGCAATATCTGCTGAAACACGAATATCATATATTTTAACTAAATATTTTTTTTTCCAATTAAGGTCAATGTCCGTTGTTCATGCAACACTCTGAACAAGAGTGGATATGTCAAGATGTCCTCAAGGAATATCGTAAGTCAGGTCGTGATCCAAAAGAAGTACCTAAAAATCAGTTTGGAGTTGGCTTGCTTGCTTGTGGTAGAGATTGCATTAAAAAGGTCAAGGTGCCAGATTCAGAGTTGCATCTCCGGAAAAGTCAGGAGAACAAGGTACAACATATTAATATCATGGCTCTTTCTTCTTCTTTTTTCTGTGTGTATTTGTTCTCATGTTCTTTGCTAATCTTTACCTAAAGCAACAAAATTTTAGTTAGTAATGAATTTGTGCTCATTTCTCTGTGCATTCCACAGAACCTGGTTGTGGAGGTTGCAAATGTGCCCAAACGCAGGAAACGGCGTGACCGTGGACAAGAAGCTCTGCTGAAATATCCAAATTCCAGGTATGTATAACACAAGTGCTCTCTCATCTGGCTTGAGACAGAGGCTTTTTCTTCCTTTTTCCCTTTATTCAGTGTTACTTCCTTTTTGTTTCTTTGTGTATATTATTATAATATTACCATAGTGGGGTTTTCGCCTACTGTATATTGCTAAAAAAATAATGATGCAAAGGTGCTGCTCCACTAAATTATTTCCTGTCTTTTGCAGGAAGTCAAGACCTACGTGTTGAGAGTGCTGCTGATTATTTTGCTACTAATAACCGTTGCTGCTGGATTGCACCTCTCGTGGAAGGGTATATTCTGGCTTTCTGATTGGATGAACGAAATGGAAGAGCAGAGGGCAAGGCAGGGGCATCCGAGGCTGCAATGTTGTAAGAGTGTACAGTTTGTTTGCGCCAATAAACTGTATATGAGATGTGGATCAATAAAAAGCGATTAATTGTTGGGGATTCAGTTTTCTAGGACTGGGATCATGATGTTCATTGTATCAAACGATCACTAATATACTATACTCTTTATATCTTCTGTTTGTATCGTGTATTGTTGTAAATGAACAAACGATAACATTAACATATTATTTATAGCTTCTATTTGTTCATAGAGTAATTTTCTCTTAACGTACCTTTTTCTGTGTGTTGCTTTTTTTTCCCCAACTGAATTACTTACCATCTGTTGTGCAGACGACTGCATTTCTGTACTTGATGTGCATTGAGACAAGAAATAGCTTTTGACATGCTTCGGCGCTGCTGTTACATAACGAACTGATAAAAATTCGCAGTAGTCAGAAACTGTACACGACATCTCTTTAAGCTAATGTTAGCTCCGGAGGATGCATTTCTATTCCTGTCATTAGTGGCAGCCGTTACTTACATCCAACATTCCAATAAACAGGGAGCCGAGATGTCCTCTTTGCAATTTCGTAAGTTTCGTGGCATTCGCATGGAGAACTCTTAGAAATACACTTTATCACATTTTTATTGATCAACGACCGTAATCCTGGGAACTTCCACTCTTAGAAATACACTTTAGCTTCATTCTCTTCTCTGTCAACGCCCTGGTGGCTGGAGGAAGACGATAGAACCATACCCCGTCGGATCTGGATCAGATGAACAGCCTGCGTTGGGTGTAAATAAAGCTGATTTCATTCGATCGAAGAATAAGAAAAAAGTTGGCAACATATATGTCGGGCCCGGTTTTTCTTCCCCCGTCTGACCGCTCTCGCCTCAGCGCCGCACGCCGCACCACACAGCACACTCATCTTCCGGGAACCGCTGCCGCACCGCACCCGCCTCGCCTGAGATCACGAGAGCACCGCCCCTCGTCGCCGCCATGGGTGACGTCGCCGCCGGCCGCGGCCGCGTCGTGTCGCCGCCCCGCACGGTCGAGGAAATCTACAAGGACTACCGCGCCCGTCGCTCCGCCATCCTCCGCGCCGTCACCCACGGTCAGTGAAACGGGTTCTCCTCCCTCTCTTCGTTCCCCGAACCCTAACCCTCGTGGAGCGGGACCTGACATCCTCCGATTTTGCTCTGCCGCAGACGTCGAGGACTTCTACGCGCAGTGCGATCCAGGTGAGTCGCGCTTCGGAGCCGCCTTCTCGACGCGACCCCCCCTTGTTCCGCTTGATCCGCCGCGGCGCGAGCTGCGCGTGTGATTGTTTTTTTTTTCCTGTGCATGGGTTGAGCAGAGAAGGAGAACCTTTGCCTGTACGGGTACGCGAACGAGGCGTGGGAGGTGGCGCTGCCGGCGGAGGAGGTGCCCACGGAGCTGCCGGAGCCGGCGCTGGGGATCAACTTCGCGCGCGACGGCATGAACCGCCGCGACTGGCTCGCGCTCGTCGCCGTCCACACTCCGACTCCTGGCTCCTCGCCGTCGCATTTTACTACGCCGCCCGGCTTACCGTAACGACCGGTAGGCTGCCCTGATCGATCCCCTCCTCTCATCATGGTGTTGCTGTTGGGATTTGATGCTTGTTTGCTCGTGCTCTTGTGATTCAGTGATCGAAATTTTCACAAAGGACTTAGGTTTTTATGATCAGGTGGCGGATCTCATATAGCAATAGTTTTAAGAAAAGGATATCTCATTCCCCGTTGTTGGTGACGTTAATTGGATTGAAGGCTATTGCCTCTCTCCAAACACTAGTTTTGACGCAAAGGGCAAATCTGCTTGTTCTCTGTGATAGTTAATGTCAGGTAGGAAGTCGTGGCCCGTGGGTAGTTGGGTGTGCTGCTTTCTAAATAAGCACACATCTACAAAGGCTCACAGGCACACAAAGCAGACTTGTGTGAGAATTTTAGTTCACTACTGTGAGTATTTGGCGAAAGTTGTGGTTATGAACTCGTAAAGCATGACATGGCGAAGAGGTGGGTGCTTTCATGGTTCTCTATGATGGTGGTAGTGTTCCGAATTCTAGTGGACATTTGCTTGTACTGAAATCATTTTAGCTTTATCAAACAATACCACATACTCTCCCTCCGTCCAGAAATATAGTGTACATCTAGTTTTGTCCTAAGTCAAACTTTTTGAACTTTGACCAATAATATCTAGAAAACCGTAGAGTTTGACAACATGAAAACTTTTACTAGATTCATCGTCAATGAAACTTTCATAATATAAATTATCTTACTTTGAAATAATATATATTTTTAGATATTGTTTGTCAAAGTTCAAAAAGTTTGACTTAGGACAAAACTAGACGTACACTATTTTTCTGGATAGAGGGAGTATTAGTCATTTCAATGTTTCTACCTCTGTAAATAGTGGTCCCATCCCAGACTCCCAGTGTGGACTTGCGTTACTTGAAGGTTGGCAGTTTTACATACGTGAAGTTTACTTGAATGTTTATCCATGCCAACTTTCAAAAGGCCCTTTGCTCGGAGAAAATAATATTAGGTGCAAACTGTGTATCTTACTAACTTTCAAAAGGCCCTTTGCTCGGTGAAAAATAATATTAGTCATGCATCTGTTAGCTGGTTAAAACATTTAATTATGCCTTAACTTGTCAAGAGGTGTCATGGATTAAGTCCAATCAGTTTAAGATTCTCCTCTACTATTAGTAAATTTCTTACTTTTGTTAATGGAAATTGGAAGGTATTTCATGCTGAGAGCCTGAACCTGTTGCTACAAATGTGAAGAATCTGAACTTTTTTGTTCTACTTGTGGCTATTGCGTTTGTAGCTTTCAGATATTGCCTCTGTCAATCTTTTCAGTATCTCTTTTCCTAAACCCAACTCATGTAAGCAACTCTGTTCTCACTCTGAGGCTCCTATAGTAGTACATCTCACGGTCAGTTTTGGTTATTTGTTGCAACTTAGGACTTAAATTTATTTTCAGCGCAAAGTTTTTGATTATTATATTGAACTTGACTCATGGAAGCAAACTCCCCTCTCATTCTAAGGCCATCTATAATATTAGATCTCATAGTCTGTTTTGGTTATTTATTGCCACTAAGGACTTTGATTCCTTTTTATGCATATATGTTATTACTTTTCAAATTCTAAACAGAGTTACTCCTCCCCATCTCATGACCCCTTTTGTGTATTAGTTTTCTCACACAGCACTGCAATTTTTGACAGTTTTATATTCATCAATAAAATCTAAAAATAATCTGATATGAAGGGCAATCAACTTTTGGAATAGTTTCATACGGTAAAATTTTAAAGCTATCTTCTTTAACCAGCAATTTAGGTGGCAAAACTTTCAAAACAAATGCATTTTGTACCTAGTCAAAAGCATCCAATGGTAACTGAACTATCAGGCTTTGCTATGGAAATCTGAAGTTCATATCAAATATTTTTTACTCCGATCCTCTCTCCCATGAACAAATCTCATCGGAATCTAGTCCCTGCTTCCCAATTCTCCCTTCCAATCGAAGCAAGCAAGCAAACTCTAGCACATCCCTTCCCAATCCAATCTCTTTCGAAAGCAAAATCCCATCCAAATATCCTCCCTACCCCCCCTCTCTCCCAATCGCAGCAAGCAAAATCAGTAGCACATCCCCTCTCTAATCCTCTCCCCCAAGCACACACACCAGGTAGTCAGGCACGAGCTGCTGGCGAGGCGGCGTGGAAGGCTGACAGGTGCCGCAGAGGTGCCACCCAGCCACTGGCGAGGCGGCTTTGCGGCGGGCACAAAGACAGGGCTCGGCAGCGAGCATGGAGAGGGGGCTTGGCGAAGGGCATGTGGTGGCAGATCGGCGGCTGGTGCGCTGCGGCCTCGGAGGGAGATGGAGACGGGACAGACTAGGTGGGAGGGCATGCGGCCCACCTGTCAGCGCAAATAGCAGGAGAGGGTGAGGGTGGGTGATGGATCGTTGGACCAACCATTCACCACCAACTCCTTTTTTTATATATGGTAATGCTGATTGTGAAATGCAGAGGCAAAGATGCAGTTTATAATATTTATTACTTAATAGGAAAGGTTATGTTGCTGAGTTGATTGTGTATTAATAACACAAGAAGCACATATCTGACACTAATGATAATTTTTATTTGGGCCTAACACCGGGAGTACAAGCTGTTGTATTGCATACCTAACCCCACACCCTAAGGCCCATGCCAGACTTGCATCGTAAAGAGGGTTTGTCGGTACCACTAAGGTTCTCTAATTTACACGCCTACACACCATGCATCTTACAGATATTAACAAAAAAAAAAAAAATCACTCGGGCTTTACAGGCAGCGTCCACATCGCACTCCCTTTGATTCCATCGCATACGTGGCAAGGATTTTTTATTTGGGGGATGAACCTCAGTGGGGGTAATCCCAAGGATCGAACTCATCTAGCTGGCTCACACCTGGAGCTGTTGGCCAACTGAGCCACTGGCTCCTTGATCTGTTCCTTATGTGTTTTTCTTGTTCTTGATTCTTTACGGATTCCAGTTCAGGAGTTGCCTTTTGCAATGCTGCAGTCGTTCTTTCTTAAGCATTAAATTCATTCATGTAACACCCTGCAGCATGATAATGACTTTACATATGTAACCCATGTGGATTGCATACTATTTTTACACATTGTGATAACATACGAATGCACATGCACATGGAATTTTTTAGTCTGCTAGCAGTTCTTTTCTATGACATTTCTCTGTGCGAAATAATATGCTCATGATTTACATTCGAAAAGAGTCTGTTGCAATGTTGTTAGCTCTGTGTGTATGCCTTTTGTGCTGATATTTTGTTGTTTTCCCTGTCATCCAATAGGAAGCGTTTATTTGGTATGATTAATGATTTGCAAACTGTTTTTGAAGTTGTCTCCGGTGTGAGACATCTAAGGAGAGGTCCAGTATGGACAATGGTGGTAGAGCCAAGCCCTCAATTAAGGTAATGCCATCTCTTATTGATTCCAGCTGTCGTATCCTGTTATGTTCACTCTGCTCTTACCCTTGAGCCATCGCATGATTATCAGGTAGAAAATAACGGCAAATAACTACTGATGAAGCATATGGAGAAAGATGACAGTGATCATGGTGAAACCCTCTGTGGAACCTGTGGCGGGATATATAGTGCAGATGAATTCTGGATCGGGTGCGACATCTGTGAAAGGTGGTACCATGGCAAGTGCGTCAAGATAACTCCTGCGAAGGCAGAAAGCATAAAACATTACAAGTGCCCGAGTTGCTGCTCAAAGAGGGCTAGGCAGTAGCAAAACTTGGGGGCCTTAAAACCCAGATGTCCGCAGCAGTGGCGGTGTTGCAAAGTTTGCGGCAACACAGAATTTGAGTCTTCATTTGCAAGATTAGTCCTATCTTAGAAAATGAGACAAACTTATGAGTTATGGCCCGGCATTTGAAAATCAGATGCCCTTAATTTTAATGCTCTTATATTACTCATGTACGTAACCGAGCTGCGTAACGGTTATCTGTACGCATTGCACCTTGGTTCTAACGGCTGCAGGCTATTGAAGAGTGAAGTGTTTCGGTTGTAACAGTCAACAAATGACGGTGTAATAGAAGAGTTCAGTCGTGGAAATATTAAACACACAAAGGGCCTAAGAACAAGCATAGGAAATAGAATACGCAGAAAAAAAGATAATACAAATATTTACATCGAGCGACACCTGTGGAGTTCATTTTGTGAAGACGGTGTATACTTAACTGAACTTTATAAAATCTTTCTACGACTGTTATGCGACAAAGAACCGTACAGAATTGACTTGAAACAAGGGACTGTTATAGCTTGTAGACAGGTGTTATGCCTAGCATGTAGAAACACAGTCTCATTACGACTGCGGTTGCTTCGCAAAGCAACAGCCGCTCGTTTTCTTCCGGCGACCCGATCACCTGACACCTGTTGGAATCAACATATGCGTTTGTAAATAAATCAAAATGTAGTCAGAAGGACCAATACTAGAGAGTCCAAAAACACAAGGTGATATGGAAAGAAATTTTAAATCTGTGGCGAGAATTGTACCGGGCAGTTGGTGTAAAACTTTGAGAATGCTTCAGATAAGCTGTACAAGTAATCGCACAGATAATGGGGATACAGATCGGTGCAGGCCTGTTCGACGACCTGGATATTGCAGTATGCTGGTGTCATATTGATATAATATAATACTCCTTGATATTGCAGTACACGGTTTCAAAAATTGGTGCGTCACTGTAGGTATGGCCTCTGTTCGTGTCAACAAAAAATGTACGGTTTGCGTCTAAGAAAACAGCTAAATACAGCTATACTGCTTCATAAGTGAAATGTCTCGGTTGCTGTTAGAGTTCCAAGTCGCAATAAAAGTATGCATTCATTTTGCGTAAAAAAATGTATGCATTCAAGACCTTATGAAACGAACTTGGGTTAAACATCTCTGAATACATACTCTTTTTTTTTTTCTTTTTTTTTTTGCGAAATCTCTGAACACATACTGACATACCTCTTGAAACCGGATAAGATGTAATCCTAGGGTTCGCTCGTCACTTGTCAGAATGTATACAAGTAATGGATCCACTCTGATAATAACCAAAACAAGGAGAGGAAAAACTATCAGTAATCACTTGATGTTCTGTTTTTCTAAGGATTGATGATTTCAATGATAGCAGTTAATAAGCTTACCATTTTTAGCTTTTCAATATCCTTGCCAGCTTTCCGGATGATGGACAGATACGAGCATGTGCGTACTGAAGGTAGACAGCGGTATTTCCCTGCTTATAAATCATTGTGTGATCATCATAAAATGTTATAAAGTTTAGGACTTCAACAAAAATACATGGAGACAATAAAGATGGTGAATTCAATCAGATGGAGTAGTGTACCTTGTCACTTAGCATCTGTTCGAAACTAAACATGTAGTCTGTTAGCCGGTTGTTCTTAAGATCTGCGTACCTGACGTCAATAAATTATCAAACATAAGAAAAAAGCATCATGAAAACTGTTCAGTCATGAGAAATCAAACACCAAACTATAGAATGATAAGTGAAATGAGATAGTTGATTTAAAGCCCACAGACAGATATAGTGTATAAGATATTGGATAGTCTGACCACAATAAAAATATGTGTTCGGAACACACGGATTTTTTTATTTTTTTGCTCTTTCGAAGGTTTTGAAGTAACGATATTGATATATAGATATGCTAGCAGGTCGAATTTAATAAAGAAGAGAATTCAAACTCACTTAACAGCACCCAATCCTTAATCTGTGAAGTTCTCTCTAGCTCATCGTCTGTCCAGTCAGCAATTTTACCTGAGCAAATCAATGATGTGTCATGTTAAGCTATAAGAGAAATTTTGAATTAAAACGGGACAGAAAATAAAATACCGTTTTCAGTAAGGCGTTCCATAAGCTCTGCTTTGCACCGGGATTCAGCTTCATCAAGCAGATCTACCAGTCGAACAACTTCAGACGCACGAGTTCGGAAACGCTTGCCATCTGGCCCAAGAACAAGGCCGAAGCCAACATGGCTCGTTTTTGGTTACCTCTTTCCATTTTGGTCTGGGAGCCAGCTAGCCATGCTAGCAGCCTAAATTATTTTCAGCATTAACACGTCAGATAGAAATCCCTTTTGTTACTGTTCATTCAAAAAGAGTGCCAGAACTGACAATTGTAATCTGTAAAGATAAGGAGGGTACTAGGCACTCACACTGAAAAACTGTGGAAGTGTTGCTGCTGACCAACGTCCGTCACATATATTATCCATTCTGCCTTTTCCACATTAAGTCGATACCTTGTTTTTTTTTAAAAAAAAAAAACAGAGATGAGTTTACCAAAGCCATTGCACTGGAAAGAATGTGCTATAGGAATTAAAAAGTACTGATGTCATATCAAAGGTAAACATGTAACAAGGATGTGTCCTCACGGACAGAAGGTACAAAAGGAACAATATGTAATTGGGTGTTTTAGCAACTAACCAAAGAGCAGCTAAGTCTGTGAAGCATAGTTGAAGCCCCATCCTTTTTTACCACTATCAATGGGACATTTTGGCCTTCAATGAATAACTCTAGCGTCTTTATTTCCCGTGATCAAACCTTTGGCTGTGAATTCCTCTAAAACTGGCTGACTATAAGGATTGTAAAAGCGCTCACCCTGAGAAGATTTAAATTTTAGTCAGCAATGTTATCGGTGAGGAGAAGTTGACAACAAAACAGAAGATGAAGAAAATGTAGGACGAACTTATTAACTCCTCCCAAAACATGAACGAACAGTAATTTGTCAGTATTCCATCAACGGCCACATCATTTCATACTAGTAAATAGGAGATCTGATTGGACATTACGGGCTGCAGTGTAACTGAAATTACCCAAGCATGTCATGAAATGATTTTCTTTAATATTGCAACAATTAAATATTTTGGTGAAAATAAAAAAGGCACATTGGAATTATGATACGAGAATTACATACTACGTATCTTCACCACAAATTTTGATATACAGTATAGACCCTCCAGCTTTAGCTGATATAGTTGCAACCACTCAGTGCTAAGAAACCAGAAAAAGTAAACTACCTTTTCTTCAAGCTCCACACCACCCAAGGCGCTTGTAGACCAAAACAAACTCATTCCGACTGATTTGACATATGTTCTTCATGCAGCTCGGTATTTGTCTTTCCCTTGCTACATTCAAGTATTGCTTGGAGATGAGTCACCACATATAGCTATATTAAAAGCCACTTATCATATAACACGAACCTGCAGCTGAACAACTGCTTGCTGAGCCCTGCCCTTAAAATCTTTATCCTCATCAAATTTTGTCTTAGATGCTTTGTAGAAGCTCTGTAGCAGATAGGCAGGACACAATCGGTTTTTGAATAATTAGTAAAAATGGGAAGACGTTTGAACAAAGGCTCTTTTATACATGTGAATATTTTAAGCATTCAGAGTTTTCGAAAGTCAAGAACATTGTTTGAAAACATGGGTACACGGCAGTAATCATCATAGCAAACAAAAATATGTGTGGGCAGAGTATAACATAGCTTCAAATTCACATTACTCCCTGCAACATCGTATAGTCTCCCTAAACTCAATCCTTGGGTGTTACGGAATCAGCTATAACTCTAATAGTCATATTTTACCATCTGGAGGAAGGAAGCAGGTTATCCACTCAATGTTTGAGTAGGTTTTATTTTTTTTTAAAAAAATCAGCTATAAAGGATGGACCTATAACTGTGCATAAAATGCCTATTTTAATTATATTTTATCCAATAGGTACTACTTAAGCAACTTAACTTTGGTATTGTCATATCCTTCACATACCTGAAGATCTCCAATGGCCTGTACCAACTTCCTCCCCTCCAGTTTGGGAATTTCTCAAACAAAATTGTATCAGCAATTCAGCATACCAAACTGACAAATTGATATTTGTATTAGTTCAAAACAAGATTTGTAAAATGGGTTGAAATTTACCATTTCAATACATCTAGATCAATACCTGTGTACCCCAGTCTCCTACATGGTTACGTCGAAGAACTTCGACGTTAGCGAACTCAAACATGTGGGCTAGTGTATCTCCAATTATAGTTGACCGTATATGCCCAACGTGCATCTCCTTTGCAATATTAGGAGATGAAAAATCAACCAATGCTCTCTTAACAGGCAACTTCGGTGTCCATGTTTTGATACCATGTATAAGCATGTTTTGAATTCTCTGCAATTGCGGAGGATTTTCGGTGTGAGTTTATATCACACTAGGACTATTATCAGTGGTTAACAATTCAACATCCAAATCAAACCTATGCAATCCAGTCACTGGATATGACTATATTAACATATCCTGGCCCAGCAACAGAGGCGGATTCAACAATGTCAGAAGGAGGCAGGTTGTTCGCAATCTCCTGGAAATACAAAACTCTGGTTGAAAGGGGGGAACGAAAAAAGCAAAGCACTATGTGAGGAAACATCAGGTCAGGCCGTATCCATACCTGTCCAACTGCTATGGGATTTTGGTAGGTTGTGCCTGTACCTCTTATTCTTGCAAAAAAACTCATTGCATTGTTGCTGAGTACGGTCAACAAATTATTATCTTGCTTAGATTTAAACTCATGCAGATAATTGAACAATTGATTATCTAGAGACTGCAATTAACCAAAGACATACCACTGGTAGTCGCCGAACCCTGGTTTTGAGACCTCGAGCATTGGCTCCACATCCACGCCCGGTGCGGTTGCAGACAGAGATGATGCAACAATCTGCTGAGCTGTTGCTTGACGCTTCCCACTCCATGTTCAGCCTAGCAAACACACACGAATGCTGAATTATGCCGAACGCAACTACAACACGTCTTTTTTTTTCTTTTTTTGCGGGGGAACTACAACACGTCTGATCATGCAGTAAATCGTTCATAATGAAGCAGAGCACATGGGAATCGCAGGACTCACGGCTGCTGCGGGCGCCTGATGCTGCGTTTGGGAATCTGCAGGACACGAAGTGGACGCCGCGTCGCTGCCTACGTCCGGAGCTAGCGTCGAGCGTACAGGATCCATCTGTACAGACACATCATTATAAGAACAAAAAAAATAGAGACAAAATCAGTCCCGCGCAGGGTTCGACGCGCCCCCCATGCATTTTGGAAGATGAACACACCTGCAAGGCGGCGCGACGCCCTGTGGTAACCGACTTCGATCTGCGCAATGCTGCGGGCGCCGGACGCAGCAAACCGAATCCGCACAGGAACGGAAGCTGATGGTTGAATTGAATTCCGAACAAATCACCAGCTCAATCTCACTCACGAGCAAAAAAAGAGGGGGAAATCAAAGATGACGACGGAGTGAGTTCTCTGTTGGGGTTGGTCGACCATCAACGGGGAGGCGGGGTGGGGGTATAAAGAAGACGCTCCTCGTTCGTCCGATCCGCCATCAACGCGCGACGAAACTTGGATCCAAGTTTGGTGGACTGACTTTTTTTTTTTTGAGAAAGGGTTGGATTTTATAAATATAATTAGGTAAGTTTACATCCAGGCCCTTGTACCAAGCCCCTGAAGAAAAGAAATTACATTGAAGACCTCTACAGGAGCTCATCGCCTTCTCCGCCGCTCGAAACCGCCTCTGCTCGTCTCGTTTCCATCGTCGACAATGAAGAACATCAACGAGGAGGAGCTCAAAGCCGGAACCCAAACAGGCGAAGCATCAACAAATTTTGACAAGCCATCAGTAGCATGACCCAACGGACATGCCATAGATCGATGAACGCCCTGGCTAGAAGCGGCCGTCGGCCGCTGCTTGAACCCGTCGGCGCGCCGACGATGCCGGGCCCAGATGTCGCCTCCATGGCAGATCCAAATCGACAGGAGACCAAAATCCACACAAGGGAATAAAAAGCTCCCATCCCCTAGCTAAAGTGGAGCCAAACTAACCTCCAGAAGAGCTCACCGGAGACGCATCACCACCGTCGCCGTTGACTCTGCTGTCGCCGAAGCCCATCTGAGGTAGAAGACTCCTCTGTTGATCCAGACCCTAACTCAGCTAAAACTAGGCTGAAGAAGCGTATATACACTCCAGCCGCCAGAGAACCAGTTCCCCCACCTCCTCCGGCGCCGGCATAGCCGACGGAGCACCGGGGAGGTGGGGAAACCGAGGAATCGGGCGCTGAAAACTCGGCGGCGCAGTCGCCTCTGTTTCTCCCTCCTCTCCTCACTGTAGCAAGGGACGAAACGAGAAGACTCGCGAAAGGCCATTTGGTGGACTGACTTGAGCGCCAAGCGTGTGGACTGTGGTGCACTGGTGTGTGAACTGAGCGTAGATCTTCTTTTTTTTTTTTTTTTGAGGAGAACTGAGCGTAGATCTGTTCGGTGTCAGATGGGCAGCCCGGTCCAAATTTATCTGGGCCGTTTCCGTGGCCGAGCAGAAACACCAGAGTCCAAGATATTTGGGGTGGGCCGAATTTGCGCAGCTAGCTCGTAGCTCCCTCTCCCCTCCCCTCTCGACGCTCCTCCAGGCTTCAGCTAATGGAGTTCTTTGGAGTAGTTGGGGTAGAATATGCCTCCCTCACTCATCACATGGCGTACAGCATCGGTGCTACACATGAGCATGCAATCCTGGCCATCCTTGAAAGATTCAAAAGCAGATTCCTCTGACGAAAGAAAATGTGGCTTCCCCTGGTTTTGCATGAAATTCATCATGTCGAATCGGATTCCACGAGCCAAGTTGGGGGAAAAGAACAGGCTTCGTTCCCCGCTGTTCTGCGCCGCTAATTCCCTGCACCCATCTGTCCATCTCGTCTGCTGACATTGATCTTCTGGACACCACTCGTGCCGTCGATGGCAGCAAAAAAGTCAGAAGGATAAATTCCCTCTTCATTTCATTATCAGGTTCGTAATGCTTTAGCTCAAAAAGAGCTTCAGCTGTGCCCAGCCCTAGGCGTTTTCTACTAGCTTTCAACAACTATATATACCACAATCTTCTGAATTTTCGCACAGAGCAAACACAGATAGAGAGACAATGGGGGCATCACCATCGCGGCAAGAGGAGGAGTCTACTGCCTCGTCCCGCGTCGGGGACGGCCATGCCGTGCCGGTGGTGCCGGGCAGTACTACTTCAGGTGATAGCAACCAGGCCCATCAAAGAGGGCTTCCGCTGCTCACAAGGTCCATGAGATCATCGCCCAGGAGAAGACTGACGGTCATGCCGTGCCGGCGGTGACGGGCAGTGCTACTCCAGGTAGCAACCAGCCCAGTCAAAGAGGGCTCCCGCTCCTCACAAGTTCCATGAGATCATCGCCCAGGAGAAGACTGCCACTGCAGCTGAACTTCAGGATCGGGTGAACACCGGGATCTACCTGGCTGGCAAAACAAAGGTAAGCAAATAATTTGAGCACTTAAGTGTTAGATACTTTGTGGCAGTGGTACTTGACTGTAATTGTTGATTTCACAACTGATGCAGAAGTACTGGGTGCATAAAAAAACAAGGTCCAACTGCTTCATGCTGTTCCCTAGAGCGTTGTCCATCACCTGGTGCGAAGACCCCAGGTTCTGGAGCTGGCACCACCCCTGAAAGAAACAAGGTACTGCAGCAAACAATACTATCTTCGCATGGCTCTTTTTACATAGCTATTTCCAGGCTTTCTCTTGCTCTAACAAGGAAGTAGGCTTAGCCAGGCTCACCTTCTCGCCTCTTGGTTATCCACTGGTTGACTGCTATTCGTGTGTTCTGTCCTGAATCTAACATGTCAAACCTGCAGTGATACTGAAATCGAGGCGGTGTCGCTGGAAAACGTCTGCTGGCTGGAGATCCATGGGAAGCTTGAATTATCCCATCTTACACCCCAGGAGTCACTTACGAGGTTGTCTTTGAAGTGATGATTACCAAAGAAGCATACGGGTGGACAGTCCCGGTAAACCTCCGCCTCAAGTTCCCCAGGAACAGTTCAGGAGCGGAAAGAGAACCTGCAGGAGAAACCAAGAGGGCAGTGGCTGCAGCTTAAGGTTGGGAGGTGAAAGCACAGCAGGGGCAGAAGGGAGAACTGGAGATCTCCTTGTTTGAGTATGACGGTGGGAAGTGGAAAAAGGGCCTCCTCATCAAGGGCATCAAAATTATCCCTAAAGAGTGATTTTGTTTTGATGATAATCATATGGTTTTGTCAGTCAAGTGTTCTATGATTTGCGGTACATGGACACTGTATGCCTCCTACAAGTGTCAAGAGTTGTCAGAGCTTCCGTAAATGTCGTTTGTGCTATGAAAAGAAATCTGTGTACCCATGCCCCTTCTCGTTATGGCTGCTTGTTTTTGATGATGTTTTCCTGTTAATGGAATAACATGTGCTTGAGTGTTTCTACATATTGCAAGAGCTATGAATGAACTTCAGACTTCCGAAAAATGTCGATTGTGCTATGAAAAATCAGTGTGCCTCCCACCTTGTTCATATGACTACTTTTTTTGTTCCTAAAACCATACAGGTTGCAATTAGCCAAAGCATGCTTCTTGGCATGGCTTTTTATAGTAGTTAGGCAGGGTCTGAAACAGCCAGGTCTGAATCAGGAATGAATGCAATGCATATACTTTACATATATTATAGGAACGTTGATTCTTCGAGTTGTCAGAAGCAAGCATATTCCACAAAACTTCAAGTTTCATTGCCATCTGACTGGTTGCAGTATAGATGAGACCCCAAAGCAAATCGCCAATTAGCTTAATTAAATGGGCATTTGGTCCTGATCTCTGAAATAGTCATAGTGGTACAGATCATCAGATACTAAAGAACTGACCAACATCATTGAACTGGTGATATCTGTTCATCAGAAAATGTGGCAAAGAATATAATTGTACAGCAGTTTGACTTGCGTGTCTATGGTCTTCAACTTTATAGCAAGAAAGAATTTTAAAACGATTGAATGCTATCCACAGGCTTGGGCATGGGCTTATCTTGCAGGAAATGCTCGAAGAGCTTCAGGCCTTGCCGTGGACGATGAGAGGAACCTCATGGCCTGCCCCTCTGATTGTCACCAATGTTAACCCTTTATACTTGACACCATCCAGCAACCTTAGAAAAATTGAGACACTATTAGGACATGATGATTGTGGCTTTGGAAAAAAGTGAAGGTAATGAAGTAAACTACGAGTGTCACTGTAGTGTTTGACTAACCTCTTCTTCGTCATACCAAGGATACCAGTTTGTGAGGGTTGGTAGATAGAGCGCATCAATGGAATATCTTGTTGCAGTGAGGGGGACAACAGAATCAGCATCACCACTGCCAAATTGTTCAACGTAACAAGTAAAATCCACACTGATTTACCAAGTAGTTGCTGTACCACACATGTTACGTTACCATGACTCAAATATTTGCATCAGTGATGTGCCACTATCAAATTAGGATTCAGTGCAAATCATGTTATCAACAGAATTCCATGTACCTGAAGACCCATATCCTTATGCCTGCCGCAATAAGTTCAGTTCACGTAAATAGGAAGCATGGACCTTGGTGAATCTTTCCAATTCTCAACAAGGGATCACTACAAAAATTTAGTCATGTTAGAGACAATTATCGTGAACAAGCAATTTAATGGTAAATGGTAGTGAGATAATTGTTGTGACCAAAACATGATGAAACCTGTAGAACACACCTGCAGCCTGTCCAGGCATATGGTATTCCAGTGACATTGGCATGTAATGCTTTCTGGACCCGGTGAGTTGTAGTACTTTGTTGAGTACAGTTCAGTGCAGGGATCATATCCTCTAGGCAACCAAAGCTGAATTTGAATAATTGTGTCAATAAAGAGGCACAAGAACTGTTATGCTTTTTAAGATGTTGCACATTTATAAGTGCGAGAATAGTATAGTAAAGAGTTGCATAGTGATCAAAAGAACCAAGGGAAAATCCAATACACAGTACCACCCACCGTCAGAAAAGAGCATAATGTCAGGTTTCAACAGCAAAGTGAACATACCGTTTTTCCCTTTATCAGCCTGCGCCTACGAAATGAAGTCTTCTTGCAGGTAGGCGTGTAGATGCTGTATGCGTCAATCAACCCTTGCTCAGCCTCAGCAGTCGAATAAATCTCGTCGCAGTCCTTTGATGGGTGCTCAGAAGATCCAACTCACAGGTCAACCGCAATTTCTGATAGGTTTCATCGGAGATAAGCCCATGCGTCCACCAGTACTCAAATGTGCCAACATAGTCATGATAATCATCATTACGGCATTACCTACCTACAGCAGTGACAGAACAGTCGATTATTTCTGACCAGAAATGTCCAATTAATTCAGAATCGTTGAAAAATGCACGCTCAAGAGTCAAGAAGTTCTGACCATAAAGCCTTTGAAATTTAGGATAGGCTTCTCAATGCCTTTGTTGTTCAGGTAACTACCTGAGACAGCTGAGGGACATAGTGACCTGAAAGCAGTCAATGCAGCAAGCGTAAGTTAGGCTGGAGCATAAAGGGGGGTGATGCTGATTGCAGAATCTCAGGATTAGAATTAATCAATCAATTTTGACAGCACTTCACCTCCATAGCTCTCTCCAGCAATGTAGAATTCGCGATACTTGTACTGAGGAAATCGCTCCACAACCAATTCACCAAGAAATTGTATAATCATGAGCTGCTCGACAGCATTAACGGCAGGAGGCATCCGTCAGAGCAAACAGCAACGCAAGTATGTATGTTGTATGTACTAGTAGCATCAGGCAAGTGGCTAAAATACTCCCAAAATTCACCTGTCTTGTTTGTCACCGGCAGTGAACAGATCGGCCGTGGTGTTCGAGTAG
>JAAXCT010003659.1:0-28383 GCA_012490785.1 Eragrostis nindensis
ACCGTCAAGTTTATTCTGATAATCTGAAAATTAAATAAAACTTGATGCACTAATCTTTTCGGAAAAATCTTAATGATTTATCTTATGCCCCACAACTCTACTCTCTCACATTCATGGACTTGCACACTTGTTATTTCTCGCTTCATCGCTGAATGCTGTGAACACCTTATCATTAGGAACCCATGTTTTTTCTAGATAATTGGCATGTGAGATATGTTTGTCGAATTGATCTTTGCTTAACCTTCAAGTCCTTGGGAATTTATCTTTATGAAAATAAAAAATTCCATAGTATGATGCTCCTCATTGATTTACATTTTCCTACCAAGGCCAAGAACTCTACATGAATACTTTGATAGCCTATAAGCTGCTAGTTGTTGATTTGAGCTTTGTCAAATTCTTGGACCCTAGTGAGAAGTTTGTCATACTCTTTTGATCAAGATCACGTACACCTCCACTCACATGCTACACTTCTACACTGGAAGTTGAGCAACAATTCCATCATCCATCCACCAATAATACTCCAAAAATCTTTGTTACCTTTGTCTCTCAAAATATCCGTGGAGACATGGCTATGAAAGGAGAAAAAGAATAATCCCTGCTCATACCAAAGTAGAGCATGATGAAAAAAATGATGATGGGAAAAATGGTGAAAAAGAAAAAGAAGAAAAGTATGATAGCCATGTCCTCCTCAAAAGTTCAAAAAGAGAGAGAAGGTAACATCATAAAAAGGAGTACAAATTTTTTCCACTCCATATCACCACACACATGCACATCTTGATCAGATTATATGACTTGTCTCTCCATTGGATCCAGTCTTTGACTTAGCAATAAAAGAGACACTAGTATGCTCCACTTTACCCTACCTTGAGCTCCACAAAAGCCTGATCAAACACAAGGAGGGAAGAGGCAAATCATGGCCCTTGAGAGGAAATACACAACACCCATGAGCGACTTGAGAGAGTCACTTGAGGAGCAGAAAACTATTTTTTATTTCTGAAATTATGCAAAATCCCCAAGGTACTTGACAGGGAAGGCGAGGTGATTTGAGACATGACCGTTCCACTTATCAATCATCCAAGGAATACATGTAGACACCTCAAAGTTCACAGTATGAAGTGTGGCTTGCAATAACTTGTGTGCGGCTCTCATTTACGAGGATGAGTATCTCCCGCCTTATGCTCGCAACTTTACTCGAGGACGAGCAAAGAGCTAAGTGTGGGGGAGTTGTTGGTGGCTCTTAGACCCAGAATTTACACCGTCAACTAGCTGCACTATTTATAATGAAACAATCACCAAAGGTAGACTTAGGTCTTAAACTAATGATTTTCCACAAGTCTTGGTGAATTTTGTGAGTGCAGCTGCAATTCATAGGAAAACGGGGAAAGGAAGCATAAAGGCCCAAGTTGGAAACACCAATTTTCCCCGGAATAAAGAATTCCTCTCTTGAAGCCCAAAATCCAAATATCCTGGCTTCAACTCCACCCACAGCAGGTGGATCAGAGGACAACACAGCCCAAGAGCCAACACCAAGGAAGACCAGGCCCAGAGGAGCCACCCCTGGGTCGGCCGACCTAGGTATTGGGGTCGGCCGACCCCTGTTGGTGGCCCCACTGGCCCATCTTGTTATGGCGGTTCGCCACCGCCTTCCAGAGGTCGGTTCCACCTGCAATCAATGCCCCCAAAGTCAGGAACCGCCTCAAGTTGCCGACCTTCTTGGGCTATAAATAAAGGGGTACCCCCTCCTCCAAAGCACATCACAAGACACAAGTCATTCCACTCCCATCCAGGCCAAGGGCCTCTTGTACAGTAGTAGAATAGGGGAGAGGGCAAGGATCAAGGAGAGGGATAGCTTTCCTTTAGTTATTTCCTTATCTTGTACCCTTGGCGGATATTTATCTTATTAATAGTTCATCGTTCGTTCTTCGTTCATTCGTCGTTCGTTCATCGTTCTTCGTTCGTTCTTCGTTCGTTCGTCGTTCGTTCATCGTTCGTCGTTCGTTCTTAGTTCGTTCATCGTTCGTCGTTCGTTCGTCGTTCGTTCATAGTACGATCGTTGTTCTTATTCGTAAGATTAGTATTCGTGGTGATATTGATCTAGCGAGCTTTACATACTAATCGTTATTCTTGTTATACTTGTTTACGGGATCATCGCTCCGCGAGGGGTGCTCTAGCCTTCCAGATTGGTACCAGGGACCGGGGTTAGAGTAGTAATCAACGGCATAGACGTGGTGTCTAGGCTAGAGGTTACCTTTGTTTGCAGCGTGCCCCACGGTTTGTAGAGGTAGGCGGCAGGTTGGTGACAGCCCTGTCCGTCCCTTGTAATCCTCCACGTTCGGGTTCGTCGTAGAGCTACACGGCTGGCGTGACTTGGCAGACCAGGTCTATACCAGTGCCCGAAGTAAACGAGTAGAACTTGAGTGCGATCGTCTGCGGGACAAACTACATCTTTATTCGTCCTCTTCAATCCTATACTACTACCATTCTTGTTGTCCTTGGGTAAAATAACCTGCTGCAGATTATCACCGTTCCTTGGGGAAACAAATACGATACCTTGGAATACTCCCGGTGAAGTGCTACAAACGGTATCCGTGCGCTTGCGGATTTATTCGTGGTGTAAGAAATACCAACAGTACCCAGACAAAGAAAAACTACAAATTAATAGCATTTGCGCGGTAGGAACACACGCCACAAGGATTACATCATTTCTCTGACACGAATACAGAAAGCATATCAAAATTCAGAACCTTACAGGCCATGGACTCAAACTTCACCTACATTGAGAAGCTACAAACTGACACAAAATATTAACTGAAACAACGATCCAGCTATTCATACATGTGCCCAAAGCTGCCGTAAGCATGACTGACAGACAAAGTAGAATAAACTCCTACTGCAGTAATACTCACCCATTGATGCGCTTGCTGTAGCAGGTGGTGCTGCAAGAAGGCCAGCACCAGTCGTTAAGAGCAACAAAAGGCAACAAAAGCGGCCCCCGTTGAGAGCAGCTGCAGGGGAAGCCATTCACTATGTAAGAAACAGTAATTAGAGACGCTGCTCAACTGCTATTGCAGACGAAATAAAAACGCGTCTCCAAATTTGCGTCTGTAATGTGATGTCATTGAAGATGCGTTAATCCGCGTCTGTAATGACTCACATTGCAGACGCGTTTTGCCCTAAAACGCGTCTCCAATGGGAACCCGTAGCAGACTCGTTTATAGAAAACGCGTCTCCAATGAGGGTATCATAGCAGACATGTTTCTAGAGAACGCGTCTCCAATGGTAAATTACAAAAACAAAAAAAAGAAAAAATACAAAGCGTTGCATACATTATATAATGTACAAATACGTATTATCCATTAATATGCACATACAAGTAGTTATACAATTTCTCATTGACCCATTCATCAATTGGTATGTTCATATCCACATACAGGTAACTATAATAGCTGCTCCATACAGTCAATGGTTACAAATTAGATGTTTCATCCATCTGATCCTTAGTGATATCAGATTAACTACTATGTCTACAGCCGAACTTGAACATGGCAGGATCTGGTTGGAAAGAAGATTGTAGGAACCAACGAGATGTGCCACACCTGCATGGTCTTGATGTAGCTCTTGCTGTATCCCATGGAGGTCTCATCGACAGCATGGCATGGATAACTGCAGCAACCCACCTCAGTAGCATGCTTCCTGCTGCAAAGAAATAGAAGGAACTTAGCATATTTTTCCTGCTGCAAGGAAACAGAAGTTTTACAATCATATAATTATAGTATAGTCAGACAATCTAGGCATTATGGCACACTGACAGACCAAGAACAGGGCAAACACATACTGGATGTTTCCTATAAGGCGTAGACAGAAAATCACTTGCGACATCAGCACTCAATGGCAGGTACAACTCTTGTTATAGGAGCATGTGTTCCTAGGTTCTAGTGGTCTGGTGCACGGAGTACCTTTTAAAACTCCAAGTAGATCATAGGAAATTCTGCTAGAGAATTATAAAAGCATGCTTAGGTTCAGTAAAAATCATAGAAGCATGCTTAGGTTCAGTAAAATTCCTAGATTTGCTTGTACAAACATGATAACATGAGAAGTGAAAAGAAACTAACCTTTCAAGGAATCTTGCTAATCAAGCCTTACTCCTTAAAGGTCACTGCATAAAAAGGTAAGTCCACATTTTGGTTCAGAGCATTTACAGGTTTCGGAATAAAAAACAAAAGATATCAGGCAAGCTGCTGAAATAAAACTAATAGAAGCACTAGCAACAGTTCATGCTACAGGCAGAGGAGAGGTTCAGATTGAAGAGGTGGGTGGGTCATGGAGATGGGCGTGATGCAGAGCAGAGGAGAGGGGGCGCCAGCTGTGGAGATTGAGGGCGTGGCGACTCCGGCTCCTTCAGCTCTGTCGTCGCTAGATCCGCATGACCCCGTGAAAGAGCCGCCGTCTAGGAGCCCCACCATGGCCGCCTGCTCACTACAAACCTCGTCATCGTTGCCTGGGTGGTCGGAGTGGCAGCGAGAAGAGACCTCGCGAGGGCAGCGGCGAGAGAGCAGGGCAGCCGGGGACTGTGACCGCAATGACCCACGGCCATGGCGCATGGCTCGGGGACAACTGCGACGGCACGGTGTGCTCTTTGGTCACCGGCCATGGCGGACGGCTAGGGTTTGGGTGAAGGCTGCGGGGAGGGGTGGTGGGCAGTCACGCGAGAGGCGCAGGGGGGCTGTGCGGATAGGGGTGGGGACGGGGGGTGGGGGCTCTGGGCCAGCGGACGCCACGCCGAATAAGCTGAAGCGAATCAAAAATTCGGGTCCGGGTATCGTGGTTTGGTGACGCGTTGTAAAACCGAGTCTCCCATGACACGGCCTCTTGCACGCAAGACGCGGAGCATACAACACACGTCTGCTACTTTAGCTGCCTAAAATGAAGAAAAGCCCATTGAAGACGTGCCTGGTACAAACGCGTCTGGAAACTGACATTGAAGACGCGTTTTAAATCCGCGTCTCTAAGTTGCAGTGTCTTATTTCTGCATTTCTTATATCATAGTGATTGTTTGCCGTTTGCGGAGATGCAGCGACTAAGAAAGGAGAAGAGGACAAGCTGCTATGAATAGAGATGAGGAAGCTGTTATCTGGTGCCTTTGCGACGGAGTACTTGGTGCAATTTATAGACTATAAATGTAGCCAACCCGTTGACCTCGATCCAGACAATGCATGGCATCACCTTATTTTATATGATATGGCACCTTGCACCGTACTACAAGATACTGGTACAAAGAGAAATTCCCTCTATACCATTGGGGAGCTTCCAATGCCCCGTGTACCACGAAAATTTTTCCAATGCTTTGTGTACCATCGCTTCAATTCTTTCTGCCCCTATATACCACCACCACCGTGAAGTTGAGCCTCAAAAGCAGGTAATTAACGGTGAGATGAGAAGACTATATTGCCACCAGAGCAGCTTGGAGGACCTGCTGGCCCGCGAAGAAGAGAATGGACTTGGCGAGGCATACGGCACTTTTGCAGTACGTACATACGCTGACGTAATCCCAAGTCATGCTGACTTTTGAGTCCACGCTGTGGTGCTCCTCCGTCCATTGTTCAGCCATGGCTCTGAATGCGAGGTCCCTTCAGGCAGCTTGGGTCCCCGCTCTCGACGTCGAAGTGGCGAGGCTGCAGCCCGGAACCAGAGTGTGGGTGTCGGTGTTTGAGAAAACGACCGGCAAGTAATCTAGATCGTGCGCTTGGGTTGCGATTCTTTGGATGGAAATGAGAGAAGGATTTAGACTGGTTCGGGCGAATTGCCCTACGTCCAGTATGGGGTGATGATCGTGTTGCTCATAGTAGGGGATTACAAGCAGTGCGAGAGGGAGTTCGTCCCAAGTCTCTCTGTGTTGTGTTGCGTGAGAGTGTGAGAGTGTGAGAATGTGAATCTGAGCCCCCCTTCCCGTGGTGGTCCCGACTTCCTTTTATATGACCAAGGTCGTCGGGTTACAATGAGGGAGAGAGAAAGAGAAGAAGTTAATCTTCGATGGGAAGGCACGACCTTCACCATCCCCGCGTCCTCCGTTCCAGGCCATAGACGACGACGTCATCTACAGTCGGGGCGGCGTGCTCCTATTTGGTCCTGTAGCGACTGTTCCAGCTCCAAGCGGTATGGCCTACGCCGCTCGTAGGGCGGGACGCGCCCTGACCGATGGGTCAATATCCTGTGTGACGTGCGGAGGCGACGTCCCTCGCCGGGGCGTGGATAAAGCGCCCCGTCTGAGCCAGCATTCAATGCCGGCCAACTACCGTGCCGCTCGAACCCTCTCCGCCTCGAAGGGGTCGAGCGACCGGGGCGATGTGGGTCAGAGCCGTTTCCGTCCCCTGGAGGGCTGGGAAGCCTGCAGAAGGAGTCGGACGAGGCTCCACGTGGCCCCGCTCGGGCACAGGGGGTCGGAGGGTGGTCCGACCCCCCTTTATGTTGTTTACCTTGCCCGGTGGGCCACGTAACAGCCCGCGGGCTGTACCGAGAGGCACGACCGTGGGTTTTCGCCGTGGCAGGCCCGCTGAATGGCCTTGGGCCATTAGTGATGATCACCATCCGAGTAGTGGTCCGGGGTACCCTACTCATGGGTACCCAACAGTAGCCCCCGAGTCCTGCGAGGAGCGCTCGCGGTGCTCGCGGGACTTGATTTATGCTACGTCGGGCTTCGAACCTTCCTGTGGTGCCGTTGGAGATTTTCGGTGGGTGCGCGCGAGCGCACCCGCCCGGTGTAGCCCCCGAGTCTGGGAGGAAGCAAAATGCTTTCTTCCAGGCTGAATCCGATTGGCCTCTCGCGTTAATGATCGTGGTAGGCCCATGTCTCGTTGATTGAGCCCTCCACGAGAATACTGTTTAATGGGGCGATTCTCCGGTCTTTGTTTTTTGGTGGGCGTGGTCGTCGAGAGCTTGGGAATCTTGACAGGCTCACGTCGCTTCGTCTAGCTTCCTTGCTTCCTGATTCGTCCTTCGTCCTAATCCCGATGACTGGCAAGAAGAAAACCTTTCCTCGCAGGCCAAGCTCCAGCCCTGGCAGGCATCAGGCTATCACGATGACTGGCAAGAAGAAAACCTTTCCTCGCAGGCCGCTCAAGGGGAGAGGCGCACGAGAGGTCCCCTTTGCCGTTCTTGCCCTCCCGGCTTTAGCTCTGGCGCCTCCTCCTCCCCCTGCCCCTCCGCCTCCCCCTCCTCCTCCTCCTATGTCCCCAGGGGCGCCTGACGTGATCGACGCTATCCCTCTTGAGGTGGTGCCTCCCGGGTTTGCCCCGTGGGTTCCTGGATTGCCAGAGGTGGTGGACATCACCCTCGAGGTCGAGTCCTGCGTACTCCGAGCGCTCCTCCTGCCTGCTATGGGAGGAAGATTGCCGGATCAGGAATCGCACCCGAGGGAACTGCGGGAGGTTGCGTCCCATGCTCGAGGAAGGACCTCGTGTGAGGCACGGAAGGAGCTAGTCCTTTCGACCTCTTGGGTTGGGACGCACCCCTCTCCATTTTGCCCCCTGCGTGGGACTCATTTTGTTTTAGTCAAAAGGAGCTCTTGTTCATTTCCATTGTATCTAGTATTCCGAAGAAATGAGAATGAGAGACTCTATTGACTCGTATGATTTATTCGTACATTCGTATGCATTCATCGTTATTTATCATGACAATGTTTTTTTTGTGGTCGTGCTGTCGGCCAATTTTGCGAATGCGAACGTCCGAGTCTCCGTGCGATACAGAGTCCGACCGAACGTCGTTCCGTCTTTTCAATCGTCTTCCCCCTGTGTCTCTGCGGTGTGACAGGGGTGCTGAGCCGCCTCGTGCATTCCTCGATGGGTCGATGACGAGTGCCCGGAGAGTTGCTAACGGATTTGGCCGAGTGAAGCCCTAGCATGCCCTTAGCGGGGATCCAATTGAGACCATCTGGGGTCGACTTCATATGATTCGTGGTTTCAACCCAATCTGTTCTCGAGTCCTTTCGATTGGGCTCAGTGGCTCGATTGCCTTCCCTCGTCGGGAGAACCTTGGGTCAATTTTCCATGCGGACTCGGATGCAACCGACAGAGGCCCGAGATGCTTTTGCGCATTGGGATACTGGCCGCTGGGACCCTTCTTTGGTCGCCCCTCACTCTCGTTTTGCCCTGAGCGGCTGTCGAACCCTGTCGTGGGCCAGCCTTCGCACTCGTGGGCCGGAAATGGGCTGTCGGGGCGTTTTCAGCCTCTAGCCAATGTTACCTGGGGACCTTACCGGCTTTCCTGACCGGCCCGGCCCATGTCGGGGGTTAGGGCAACCTTCTCGGTCGCGTCTCCTGACGGACGTGGGCCCCAGAGCGGGAGTTCACGAAGAAGTGCGAACCGTTTCGCCTTCTGCGGGAACGAAAGAAGGAAAAGACAACGGACACGGCGTACGAGACGGGGATTCAAAGAGTTTCGCTGGGTTAGGCTTAAAACGATAACCAGGGGGATCGTACCTCAACGACGATTTCTTGTATTCATTGCGTGTCCTTCTTGCCCCCATTGCTCGCGCATAGCAGATCCGCCCCACCCAAGTCCGTAGTGATTTGCCGTCGTTCCTCAGCCGTCCCCGGCTTCTCCTTCTCTCTTGCTACCGCGAGGTTGTTTGTGGTTAGATCCGTCGTCCCGTGTGCTCGTCGCTTTGTCATGGCGCACGATCCATGGGCCAAATCGACGGTTACGTCGGAGGCTTTGGAGGGATTGGCGGCGGAGGGCCTCCTGGTGCGGCGCACCGCGGCGGCGGAGTGGATTGCCCCCGGGGAGGAGCCCACGCCCAATCCGCCCGAAGGCTATGTGGTCTCCTTCGTTCCCTTCCACCGACGGGGACTGGGGATGCCGTCGCATTGGTTCCTCCGTGGGCTTCTCCTGCACTACCAGATCAAATTGCATCACCTCAACCCCAACTCGATCTTCCATATCTCCGTCTTCGTCGCAATGTCTGAGGCTTTTCTGGGGATAGATCCCCACTTCGACTTGTTCCGCTACTTCTTCCACGTCAGCCACCACTATCAAAAGAGGGACGATGTGATTTGCCATCCCCCCGTTGGGTGCGCGAGCGTTCGACTCCTTGGAAGGGTCGGTCGGAGGCGTATATCGATACGACGATGACCTCGTCTAATGCTCGGTGGCATTCCGAGTGGTTCTACCTTCGCAACAACCCCGTGGCGCCGTTGCCCGAGTTTGCGACGGAGTACATCGAGGAGCGGGCTGGGCCCTGGCACTGGGGACCTGGCCCTTGGGGGAGGGCGAAGCTCAAGGATCTCATTACCGCTGTTGGCGTATTACGGGACAGGGGCGTTACCTCCATCGGGAGTGTGACACCCCAGGTGTCTCGTTCATTTCTCTACAGTGCTAAGTCATCATGTAAAGTTGATTAGGTGCAAATTTCAATTAAGTCACATAAAATGAAGGATCAAAAATTGAATAGAATCCAAATTTAAGTGAAATTTTAAAAAGGAAGTTCAAAAGTATGAACATAACAATGCGTAATCAAAAATTTATGGGAGATATGAAAACTAAATAAAATCTACTAAAATTCCAGAAACAATTGAATTCGGGAACTCATACAAATAAATGAGACAAGCTTAAGTTTAAATAAATTATTTGAATTCCAAATTTAAATTCCTGAAAGTGTACATCAAATAAATTTGAAAAGTGTTATGTACAAATGTTCAGGAGTCTCCAGTAAAATATGGAGGATTTTAACCTTTGTTTAATCCTTCAATCAGTATTTACAAGAGAGGAAAAAAAAAATTCAAACAGAAGAAAAACATGTGGGACCCACAAGTCAGCCTCACCCTCTCTGTTCTTCTTCCTCTCTCTCTGTTCGACTGGAACGCACGCGTGCTGCCACGCCACCCTCCCACCGCTCCACCTCCTGCCTGCTTGCCTACTGCCGTGTCCGTCGCTCAAACCAACCGGATGAGTACCACAACCGAGCCCCGTGCTCTCCCTTCTCTCCTCTCTCACCCAGCTCTCTCTCTCCCGCTCTCAATCGCTCACGCGCGACCCTAACCGCCGCCGACGAACTCAGCAGCTCGCTGCCGCGACACCATATCGCAGCTTGAGCACGACCCCGCCGATGAAGCGCCGTGTAAAGCTCTCTTCAACGCCGCAAGAACTTCACGAAGCCGTCGCTCCGTTTTGGCCGGAAGACCATTTCTTTTCCGACGAACTCCGCCGGCCGCCAGGACCTAATCGTCGGAATTCATCTCCGTTGGTGAGTCTCCGTCTAATTCCTTGCGTAGGCTAACTCATCTTGTCCTTGCGCACCTCTGTGACATGATCTTGTCCACCATTTGGCAGTATCTTGGTCGCCGTCGCCTCGCCGCCATCCGCCGCCGAGCCGCCGCACTGGATCTCCGCCTCGCACGGTGCTAAGCCGCTACGGTGAGCCTTCCACCTCGCCGTCTCGAGCCGCGTGTAGCCTAGGGTCCACTGATGGTGTAGCCGTTGGATGCGCACGTCGCCGTCCACCCTTCGTCGCTGGCGAGCCGCGCCACGCCGTCGCCGCCGTGCGCGCCGAGCGCGCAGAGCGTGCCCCTCTGTTTGAAATGAACGAGTGGCAATTCCGTAAATAACAGTGAACTTTGATTAAACTTCAAAAATCGATATAAATAGATTCTGAAGTCCAAAAATTGCAAACTAAATTTTGTTGGATTCCTCTTGACAAGATCTATCCATAGAGCACCAAAGTGATCATTGTTCATACATGTTCTGTCCTGTATAATTGTTAGAAGTTAAACCCTATTTAACCTTGTTTAATTCATAATAAATGATTTACTTATCCAAAAATTGCAAACTAGGGCTTGTTGGAATCCTTGTGACATGCCCTTCACAGTGGTCTATGATGTTCATCTTGTTTCTGTAAAGAGAACTAATTATAAATTTCTCTTTGATAAACTTGTCATCTTCTTAATAAATAATTTAGTCATTTAACTGGCCTTGAGCTTGTGCATACATGTTGTATAGTTGAACACCTATCACCATAATTTTGGGTTTGACCAGAACTGTTCATCCGAGTTTTATAGGATTTATTCCTTGTTGTAACTAGGTTTTGCCACTTAAAATAATTCTTTTAAGCATAAAACATGTAAAATAAAGTGTTGATCTATTCAAGCATGTTAGTAATGCTAGTAAGTCACTCATGTCCAGAAATGCATTAAAAAGATTTATCATGATTTCTTTAAGTTATTTTAAGGATAATATAGCAAGATAAGATAATAATGCTTCACGGGAGTCAATGAAGGAAATACTTCAGACGAAAGTAATAAATAATTCTAACATAATTTCAGAACTGAACTTAACATTTCAAATGTGAACCCAAGTCATTTTCATTGCATCACATATTGGTTTATATTCTCTTTGCATTTTCATCCAATTGACATATATCATATTCTAGGAAACGACCAAGAGGAGGATATTCAACAGGATCATTCCTCTCAGGATCCAGAAGTTGAAGTTACTAACTTAGCTGTTAAGAATCAAGGCAAGCCCCGGTTTCATTCCAAACCCTTCTTTACAACTTTTGATTTCTAGAGAATAATTGCTAGAGTGTCTAGGATGGTTGTGCACTTAGGTTATTGGAGTTGATGTGAAACCCACCTGCATGATATCCAAATGTCCTATGTTGCTATATGTTTATCCTAGTTAGCTCGTTAGCTTCTGCTACGCTTATGTCAAATGTTAGTATCGACAAGATTTATTAGGTTGTTGAGGATTAAATTTGACTCACTAAAGTTGAAGATAACAATGAGTTTATGTTATTTGTTGAGACTGGGCAGGGGCATTGCATGTGTAGGATGGATTGGGAAGTCTGGGACTTCACGGTGGTAGCCCTGCCTAGTCGATTAAGGACCGATTCGTTGTTGGCCCCTTGATCAAGCATTGAACGTACCGAGTACATACTAGTGTAATGGGGACTAGTAAACTGACGTAGCATGTATGGTGGCATCGTTGTACGGCAACCAGTACAGCTGTATTGGGCAGGTTCAGGCCATGGGAGGTACGAGGTACCGTTGGTGGGACGGCTGCCCAATCTCTGAGACTGGACCCGTGCTTGGTGTTTACTGTCTTGTGAAAGGTTGCCGTATATGACCATCTCGAGTGGTGCGTATACGTCGTGTATCTCGGGTTTTCCCAGCTGGTGTAAATCGATTGCAATCGCTGTCCCTCGCAGTAATGAGTACCCGCTTGTGATCCGCGCCTTCACGTAGCACACAATAATTGATGATGATGCTTATGCTGGATGGTATGATGGATTACTGTTATTATTACACTGCTACTTATTATTCATTTCAGTTATGTTCAATTGCCTGTTTTACAGCTATACACACTTATGCTTCTGTTTAATGAAGATAAAACTTGGCTAAAATGTTGCTAGAGAAGATTATTGCTGCTTAAGTGCGAGTCCTTTATAAATAAGCCATCCCTTTTGAGCCTATGCATGTCTAGGAGTCAATTTGACGGGTAAGACTTGCTGAGTAATTAGTACTCAGGCTTTGTGCCTTCGTTGTTTTCAGGTATTAATTGGAGTCTAATCAGCCGCTGCAGTGATGGTTGTTGCTAGTGTGATTATCTGATCGGGCATCAGATTGTCACTCATGCTATATCGACGAGAGTAGTGTAATTCTCGTTTATCTTACGTGTTTGCAAACTTATCGTTTAGCGCTTCCGCTACACTCTGAACTTATGTTGTAATAATAATAACCTTGTTAATTAAGTCGAAAGTGTTGTATTATCTCGTGTCTGCTTAAACAGCACCGTGGGACAAAGATCCTGTGGATCGGGCTGTCACAGCTGGTATCAGAGCCGGTCCAAGATAATACAAACACTTAAACGCCGTATTTTGAAAACTACGTTATACGGTGAGGATACGTTAGTATTGCCCATATAAGGATGTTAGTGTTCAGGTGGCAATAAGGGTTGTTTGTGTATTTTTCTGTAACGACGCACCGACGCCCAGGTAAGAAGGTAAGTAACATGTATGGCTCAGGAGTTTAACGAGCTAGACTCGTATTGTGGGGGGTGTTATTGTTGTTCCATGAGCCGTCGAGCTCGTGAGGAGGCGAGAGGTGTTGAGATTGTTTGAGCCATGCATTACATTCTGTTTTCGCTGACCATCGGCGTGAATGATGGCGTCACCTGTGTAGGTTGTTTGAGGTGGCGATGTGTGTTTTTCTGCAGGTACACTAACTACGTTAGAGGTCACACCGTTTGCTAGACTAACACGGTTGAGAGACGAGTATGCCACCGAAATACGTATGCCGATATAATGGCAATATTTTGTTTTTGGTGAGGAACGAATAAATTAGGTTAACTAAAAATTTTCTGCATTTCATAGCATTGATAACTCAAGTAAAACTTTGCCTCTCCTTATTACTCACTTTCTGATCAACAAAGGTTGTGCAAAATAAAATTTAACATTGCATTTGCATGATTGCATGGAAAGTTGATGCTACTAATAAACTGAACACATTAAATTCAAAACTAGAGGTTTGAGTAAAACGCTTGAAAAATGATGTTCCCTTGTTCTTACTCGTAAAGCACGATCCATTCATGGTCAAATAACTGTCCAATTCGATCGATCAATAAATCTCTAGCACCGTTGTCAATCGCATTAAAATCTGGAATTTCAAAATTCTGTACTAACTTCAAAAATCCATATCTCCCTTATTTCTGATCCAAATGTCACATTTGAATACTCTCTGGAAAGTCTTTGAAGTCTACTACGAGTTTGTACTCAATCTTTTCCAAATTTCGCCCTGGAAATCTGCCTAAACATCCAATCTCTGAGTCGATGTCGTTCTGTCCAGAACAGAATTTCAGCACGTCATCTGTCAACTTTAACGGATCATATCTCCAGTTCCTTTTATCGTATGAGGTCGTTTAAATACTCGTTTGAAAGTTATGAGAATTCTCTACAACTTTGTAGTTCCTCGAATTTCTTGAATCAGCCCCAGTTTCTCTCAGTTTCACTTTTCGTGACGACTGCCAGTTATGGCAGATTGTTGCCTAGTTGCTAAGCTTAATTGATTTTTTTCATCGGGTGATGCGACTACTTTCCTTTCGACCTTTTTGCACTATGACCTGGCTGTATATGTTGAATCATTTAACATATTTTGCTGGTGGGCATGAAGGTTTGACCATGCTGTTAAGTTTGTTGAGCTTGAAGTTTTGAAGTTCTACCTCTTTTTGATCTAAATTGTGTTCTTGACTTATCTACTTGTATCACCTTGATCTTGCTCTATGAATAAAATTTGACGGCATGAACCATATGAACTTGTACAATGTCATAGTGTATCTTATTTCATAGGTGTACATTGCAACATTGCATAATTGCATTGCACCATCTCATCGGGGCATACCATCCATATGCATCAGGGCAAGGGCATCATAACATGTGCATCATGCCATATGCATCATTATGCACTATCCATGTGCAATTCAACATAATGCATCATTATGCAAATGCACCATTGCATATGCACCATAAACCATGTGCATTGCACTCATGACACGACATATGCAAACAGCATCATTGCATATGCACTATCGCACGCGTGCATTGCACCATGAAAGCATCCAATGCACCATGACATCAAACTCACTCAGCAAGATGCATATCATGATATGAGTATTTGCATCATATTACGATGCATGAATAATTAAAATAAAGAGCAAGAATATGGTGTTCGATAACCTTGTTATTGAAACAAATTTTGGTTCCTCGATAATCACCGTTTCCATCGAGGGGCAATCGATAAACCTCAAAACCTTGTTGTTTTCCCACAATCAATTTAGACCATCTTTGGCTATATGCCTCGTGTCGTTATTATTTGCCTATGAGCTTGGTTCCAAGCTTGTTAATCCGAGTCAGGTAAAAATCAGTCTTTTGGAATCTACTTGCTTGTTAGAGTTTATCCTAAATCCTTGCTGCCAAACTTTCACACATTCTGGTTGTACCGTTTGCATTCATCGTTATCCCCTTAACTCGCCGTAATCTCGGGACGAGATTTCTTTAAGGGGGGAGGATTGTGACACCCCAGGTGTCTCGTTCATTTCTCTACAGTGCTAAGTCATCATGTAAAGTTGATTAGGTGCAAATTTCAATTAAGTCACATAAAATGAAGGATCAAAAATTTGAATAGAATCCAAATTTAAGTGAAATTTTAAAAAGGAAGTTCAAAAGTATGAACATAACAATGCGTAATCAAAAATTTATGGGAGATATGAAAACTAAATAAAAATCTACTAAAAATTCCAGAAACAATTGAATTCGGGAACTCATACAAATAAATGAGACAAGCTTAAAGTTTAAATAAATTATTTGAATTCCAAATTTAAATTCCTGAAAGTGTACATCAAATAAATTTGAAAAGTGTTATGTACAAATGTTCAGGAGTCTCCAGTAAAATATGGAGGATTTTAACCTTTGTTTAATCCTTCAATCAGTATTTACAAGAGAGGAAAAAAAAAATTCAAACAGAAGAAAAACATGTGGGACCCACAAGTCAGCCTCACCCTCTCTGTTCTTCTTCCTCTCTCTCTGTTCGACTGGAACGCACGCGTGCTGCCACGCCACCCTCCCACCGCTCCACCTCCTGCCTGCTTGCCTACTGCCGTGTCCGTCGCTCAAACCAACCGGATGAGTACCACACACCGAGCCCCGTGCTCTCCCTTCTCTCCTCTCTCACCCAGCTCTCTCTCTCCCGCTCTCAATCGCTCACGCGCGACCCTAACCGCCGCCGACGAACTCAGCAGCTCGCTGCCGCGACACCATATCGCAGCTTGAGCACGACCCCGCCGATGAAGCGCCGTGTAAAGCTCTCTTCAACGCCGCAAGAACTTCACGAAGCCGTCGCTCCGTTTTGGCCGGAAGACCATTTTCTTTTCCGACGAACTCCGCCGGCCGCCAGGACCTAATCGTCGGAATTCATCTCCGTTGGTGAGTCTCCGTCTAATTCCTTGCGTAGGCTAACTCATCTTGTCCTTGCGCACCTCTGTGACATGATCTTGTCCACCATTTGGCAGTATCTTGGTCGCCGTCGCCTCGCCGCCATCCGCCGCCGAGCCGCCGCACTGGATCTCCGCCTCGCACGGTGCTAAGCCGCTACGGTGAGCCTTCCACCTCGCCGTCTCGAGCCGCGTGTAGCTTAGGGTCCACTGATAGTGTAGCCGTTGGATGCGCCACGTCGCCGTCCACCCTTCGTCGCTGGCGAGCCGCGCCACGCCGTCGCCGCCGTGCGCGCCGAGCGCGCAGAGCGTGCCCCTCTGTTGAAATGAACGAGTGGCAATTCCGTAAATAACAGTGAACTTTGATTAAACTTCAAAAATCGATATAAATAGATTCTGAAGTCCAAAAATTGCAAACTAAATTTTGTTGGATTCCTCTTGACAAGATCTATCCATAGAGCACCAAAGTGATCATTGTTCATACATGTTCTGTCCTGTATAATTGTTAGAAGTTAAACCCTATTTAACCTTGTTTAATTCATAATAAATGATTTACTTATCCAAAAATTGCAAACTAGGGCTTGTTGGAATCCTTGTGACATGCCCTTCACAGTGGTCTATGATGTTCATCTTGTTTCTGTAAAGAGAACTAATTATAAATTTCTCTTTGATAAACTTGTCATCTTCTTAATAAATAATTTAGTCATTTAACTGGCCTTGAGCTTGTGCATACATGTTGTATAGTTGAACACCTATCACCATAATTTTGGGTTTGACCAGAACTGTTCATCCGAGTTTTATAGGATTTATTCCTTGTTGTAACTAGGTTTTGCCACTTAAAATAATTCTTTTAAGCATAAAACATGTAAAATAAAGTGTTGATCTATTCAAGCATGTTAGAAATGCTAGTAAGTCACTCATGTCCAGAAATGCATTAAAAAAGATTTATCATGATTTCTTTAAGTTATTTTAAGGATAATATAGCAAGATAAGATAATAATGCTTCACGGGAGTCAATGAAGGAAATACTTCAGACGAAAGTAATAAATAATTCTAACATAATTTCAGAACTGAACTTAACATTTCAAATGTGAACCCAAGTCATTTTCATTGCATCACATATTGGTTTATATTCTCTTTGCATTTTCATCCAATTGACATATATCATATTCTAGGAAACGACCAAGAGGAGGATATTCAACAGGATCATTCCTCTCAGGATCCAGAAGTTGAAGTTACTAACTTAGCTGTTAAGAATCAAGGCAAGCCCCGGTTTCATTCCAAGCCCTTCTTTACAACTTTGATTTCTAGAGAATAATTGCTAGAGTGTCTAGGATGGTTGTGCACTTAGGTTGAGTTGATGTGAAACCCACCTGCATGATATCCAAATGTCCTATGTTGCTATATGTTTATCCTAGTTAGCTCGTTAGCTTCTGCTACGCTTATGTCAAATGTTAGTATCGACAAGATTTATTAGGTTGTTGAGGATTAAATTTGACTCACTAAAGTTGAAGATAACAATGAGTTTATGTTATTTGTTGAGACTGGGCAGGGGCATTGCATGTGTAGGATGGATTGGGAAGTCTGGGACTTCACGGTGGTAGCCTGCCTAGTCGATTAAGGACCGATTCGTTGTTGGCCCCTTGATCAAGCATTGAACGTACCGAGTACATACTAGTGTAATGGGGACTAGTAAACTGACGTAGCATGTATGGTGGCATCGTTGTACGGCAACCAGTACAGCTGTATTGGGCAGGTTCAGGCCATGGGAGGTACGAGGGTACCGTTGGTGGGACGGCTGCCCAATCTCTGAGACTGGACCCGTGCTTGGTGTTTACTGTCTTGTGAAAGGTTGCCGTATATGACCATCTCGAGTGGTGCGTATACGTCGTGTATCTCGGGTTTTCCCAGCTGGTGTAAATCGATTGCAATCGCTGTCCCTCGCAGTAATGAGTACCCGCTTGTGATCCGCGCCTTCACGTAGCACACAATAATTGATGATGATGCTTATGCTGGATGGTATGATGGATTACTGTTATTATTACACTGCTACTTATTATTCATTTCAGTTATGTTCAATTGCCTGTTTTACAGCTATACACACTTATGCTTCTGTTTAATGAAGATAAAACTTGGCTAAAATGTTGCTAGAGAAGATTATTGCTGCTTAAGTGCGAGTCCTTTATAAATAAGCCATCCCTTTTGAGCCTATGCATGTCTAGGAGTCAATTTGACGGGTAAGACTTGCTGAGTAATTAGTACTCAGGCTTTGTGCCTTCGTTGTTTTCAGGTATTAATTGGAGTCTAATCAGCCGCTGCAGTGATGGTTGTTGCTAGTGTGATTATCTGATCGGGCATCAGATTGTCACTCATGCTATATCGACGAGAGTAGTGTAATTCTCGTTTATCTTACGTGTTTGCAAACTTATCGTTTAGCGCTTCCGCTACACTCTGAACTTATGTTGTAATAATAATAACCTTGTTAATTAAGTCGAAAGTGATGTATTATCTCGTGTCTGCTTAAACAGCACCGTGGGACAAAGATCCTGTGGATCGGGCTGTCACAGGGAGCCTCGCGCTTTGCCACAAGCGTCGGATTCTCCCTCTCATGGTGAGGGAGCTCCGTATGTGGGAGATGACGCCGGGGCGGACTGTTCGAGAACTGTTATGCCCGTCGGCGTCGAGATCACCAACGCGGAGATTGGGTCTCGTCTCTCGGAAGCGTGTGGGAAGGCGCACCTGACCTTTGTCGGGGGGATTATATCTACCCGATCCCCGGTCACCCCGCCGCCCAACCTGACGAGGGCGCGATCACCTTTGTAAGTCTTCCCTGGTCTTTTTTCTGCGACTTTTGCCGTTGGATTTTTTCATGAGTCGCATGTCCCTTTCTTTTCAGCCTCACCTCATCCTCTGCAAGTCTCGGCCGTGGCTTCCGGAGTACGAGGCACGGAGGACAGCCAACCGGGAGGCGAACGAGCGACGTCAGCATGCGAAGGCGCTCAAGAAGTCCGAGAAGCAGGCGTGGCGGGATAGGAACAACGCCTGGCACAAGCGAATGCGACAGGGGGGCCGGCGGAAGAGACCGAAACCGAGCCAAGCTCGGGCTCGGACGGCGATGAGGACGCTGATGAAGAGTCGGACGACGGGTTCTTCCTCGTCGGCGACACCTCAGAGGCCGGCGGCGAAGGAAGTAGTGGTGGCTCGGGCCTGGCCCCGTTGTCAGACCGAGAGTGGCTCGAGTTGGACAACAGGATCCTCCGTGAGGGGGCGGACGGGGGCCTTCTTCCTCTTCCTCCGCCGGTAGGGGCAACAAACGCCGATGCCGAGGTGTTGGCCTCACCGGCGGTCGCCTTCGACTCCGTGAGCCTTCGTCCTGCCCCAGGAGCTCCGACACCGCCTTCGTCGGGTGCGCCGGGCGTCGATGCTGCGTCGGAGGCGATTCCGACTCCTTCCCAGGACGTCATCGTGGCCGCCGGCGCGATCGACGGCGGCTCTTCCGCTGTTCCAGAGTCGGGAGCCCAAGTCTCCGAGCCTTTGACGGGTCGAAAGCGGGGCCAGCCCGAGGGGTTGTCTTCGTCGTCGGAGACGAAGCGGTTCGCCCGGTGTCCGGTCGTGAACTTGTGAGTGCCGGTGGTAGCTCTTTGCTTCCTTTCTTTTCGCCCTTTCACTTTTCTGAACATAGTGTCCTTTGCAGGAGACTCGGGGGTCGGGGATTTCCTTCGTTCGCGCCTAGGAAGGTGCTCGCCCGAAAACAGAAAGAGGGCGAAACGCAGGAGACCCGGGTCACTGAGACGGCGGACCGCGACGCTGAGCCTCGGACCTCGTGCGAGTCGGAGGTGTCAGACGTGCTTGCGGCCGTGAACGGCCCGTTGGCGGGCCGCAGCGCGGAGATCCGCAAGCCGCCTCTTGAGCCTCTCATGGAAGGGGCCGGGGGCCGCGACAGGGATTCTGACCCAGGACGGGCCGCTGAGACTCCGGCGGGGCGCGCCTCCAAACTTGTGGTGATGTCGAGAGCTCGGGTCCGCGGCCAGACGCCGCCCGCTTCCGTGCCAGGATTGGGGTCCTCTTCGCGGGTCCGGGACCACGCGTGGCCTCAGTCGCAGGAGTTGAGACGCTCTTCGGCGTCGTCGGGATGGGATTCCGACTTCTCGATCAGACAGCCGACGGCGCCTTCCTCGTGCGGAACTCGGATGACAGGGTGTTATGGGAGCGGTGCGAGGCGAAGTGCGCCCGCGCCTACTGGGAGGCGAGGGCAGCCCACGACGCCTTGGGGCAGTCTGTCTTGAGGTGTAGGCGGCCAGGGTTCCCCATGACGTGTGCTCTCGACTTCATCGTCGTGTGAGCCGAGCCCCTCTCGATTTTTTACCACCTCTAACCTCTGCCACGTTTTATTTGTCCGCAGGCTGCCCTGTTGAGCAGCAAGCTCAAGTCGAAGCAGCTTCACTCTCAGAAGATGCTGCTCGATCGGCACGCTTCTGATCTTGCTGGCGCGGCGGGACGGGCCGAGACCTCGGAGGAGGCTGTTCAGGAGCTCCGCAGGCAGAACGACCTGCTGCGCAAGCGTGCCGAGGATGCGGAAATGTCGTCGGCGACCTCCCGCGAACAAGGGAGGTGGCGGAACGCTTGGTCCAGGCCGCCACTAAGCAGGCCCGGGTCGAGCGCGAACTGAAGGAGGCCGCTACGGGCGGTGTTGCCAGGCTTGCCGAAGAGGTGTCTCGCCTCCAACTGAATGTTAGGGGTGAGTATCTGACATATCTTTACTACTCATAAAAACATCAGTTGGTGGCTTGTGTTGAGCGGACGTCGTCCGAACCACCCATCCACCTCCACTGCAAGCGCGCCGACATGTGGGCCCAGATCACCCTCCCCAATCCCATCCTGCTTCCTCCCCTCATCCTGCCCCCGCCTGGCAGCCTCGCGTTGCCCGATAGATGGAGCGACCGTGGAGGCCGTCGACGCCGAAGCCCGCTCGAGGAGCCTCACAGCCATGCGCGCCCCTGTGCGAGTCCCTCCGCGAGCAGCAGCCAGAATCACGATGGTGAGGGCGTGGTGCCTGCTGACCCGGACAAGCGGCGTTAGATATCGACGCTTGGCTGTCGGATCGGGAGAAGCGGCTCTGGATGTGCCGGGTTGCCGCTTGCGGCAAGACTGCGCACGCCGACAAGAACAGACGGCCAGTGCTTGTTCACGCTCGGGCTGCGGCGGTGTCCTGAACTTTCCTACTCTTGCGGCGGCGGCATGGGATTTGGATTTTTTTTTTTTTTGGTGGCCAGCGGCATCATGGGGGGTTCTGTTGGGGAGAAAAGGCTTCTCCTTTGGCTGTGGTAGTGGGCCCTATATTTCTGTGTTAAGAAGAAAAATCCAGCTGGAGAGAAAATAGCGGCTCTAGCGGCGATGACGCTACTGACAATCTTTCATACCACTGGAGCATTCTTGTTCCGGTTTTGAACTGCATTTGTTTAATTCTCAAGAACTTTCAGCATCTAATCTGAACTTAATTTTGAAGTCTGACCCTATATTGGTTGTCGCACATAATGCTTTTTTGTGAATGGTAAATTAGAAAACATTCTGATATTTGTTTGCTTAGTCATTTCTAGCAATACCGGGCCATTTTTCTTGTGAAACCATAATGTTGGGTAATTTCAATGAAGATATTAGAAATAACTTTGTTTTTGTTAATTTGATTGTCCGTGGCAGCGCACGGGCATCTAACTGTTCTCCTATGTTTGTCAGTTTTCACTTGCTTGTTTCTCTTGATCTTCTGTTGCTTACAGATCTCGGGAAGAAGCTGGTGGAGACCGAGGCTGTGGTCGGGCGGCTTGACAACGTGAGGCTTGCCTTCGTCAATTCGTGCGCCAAACTGGGGATAGCGCCGAGTGATGAACTCGTTGGGCTGGCACAACTGATAGCCGACCTGCCGACCCGCATACGGGCTCTGGAGGAGTCGGCATTCGAAACCGGCATTCGCCTGTCGTTCACCGTCGCTCGTACCCACTATGACGCCGACATTGGGGTGGATCATATGGGACGCGGGTTCGACGAAGGCCACACCCCCGAGGACTTGACAGCGCTTGAGGCGGAGGTTACCCCGGCGGCCGCCAATCTTGCGGTGGAGTACCCCGATGCCCTCCTGCCTCGTCGCCCGTAGATGATTCCAAGGTTTAGGTTGGTCAGAGCCCCCGGGGGCTCTTTGTTTTGTTCGAACTTTTGGCTATAAGAACACGGCTTACCAGCCACACTTTCTTAGGTTTCGGTCGTTAGCAATTTTTCCTTCAGAGCTACATTGTTCTGGTGCGGTGGGACGCGCTATAATCGTTCGCCGATCTCGCGTGTCGTCCATCGTATACACCCGCCGGGGGCTTCGCACCCCACAGACACGCTCAGGACTCTTCCAACGTTTGCCAAAGGACACGGATCCGTCGTGTGTTCGCAACGAAGGATATATAAGCATGCATATATGCATGTTCATACATAAGAGTACTAGATACATGTAGGGCCCCGCCTTCTAACGTGAGGCGGCGCGTAGATACAAGACTGCTCGGCAGTCAGGGTGGCTAACAGCAGGACTAGGCACCAACAAGGAGGATAGTGGACTCCTTCACTCGTCGGAGAGCGACGCTCTTGCGCATGCGATCTTGCCGTCGGGGGCGGGGGCGGGAGGGGCCTTCTTGTTTCCTTTTCGCCGGGTCAGGAGACTCGGATGCCTTCTTCGCGCTCGGCGTCTCCTTCGAATCGGGGCGGTCGGTCGTGTGGCGTCTTCCTTGCGGGCGAGCGCCGCGGGGAGGCTGTTGCAGTCCAGCTCGCACTGGTAGGCTCGCTGGACTGACGAACTGACGGTGATGACCCCCTTGGGGCCCGGCATCTTCAGCTTGAGGTAGGTGTAGTTGGGGACGGCCATGAACTTGGCGTAGCATGGTCGTCCCAGTACCGCGTGGTAGGCCCCTGGGAAATCGACCACTTCAAAGGTCAAGGACTCGGTCCTGAAGTTAGTCGGGGTGCCGAAAGTGACGGGCAAGTCGATCTGCCCAAGTGGCACCACGTGCTTCCCCGGACGATCCCATGGAACGGGGCTCCCGTGGGTCGGATGCGCCGGCGATCGATGCCCATGGCGTCGAACATGTCAACGTACAGGATGTTGAGACCGCTGCCTCCATCCATGAGCACCTCGGTGAGCCGCTTGGTCGCGACGATGGGGTCGACGACGAGTGGGTACCATCCCGGCCGGAGGACGCGGTCCGGGTGGTCGGACTGGTCAAAGGTGACCGCGGCGTTCGACCACTTGAGAAACTCCGGGGTTGCCGGCTCGGCCGCGTAGACCTCGCGGCGTTCGACCCTCTGCCGCCGCTTGGGCAGGCAGGCGTCTAGCCCCACGAAGATCATGAGGACTCCGGTGGTCTCAGGGAAGGTGGATTCCTCCTCCTTGTCGCCTTCATCGCCCTTCGGGGTGTTGGACTTCACGTCCGGCTTCTTCGACAAGCGGCAAGAATTTCCTCATCAGGCCGCAATCCTTGTAGAGGTGTTTCACAAGGAAGGCGTGGTTGGGTCACGGCTTCTCGAGCATCTTCTCGAAGTGATTTGGCGCGGCTTCATCCGTCAGCTTCTTCAACTTGCGCTCGGCTGCCGCCACGAGCGACTCCTCTTGCCGGTGTAGGTTGCTCTTTTTCTTCTGCTTCTTGTCCGACCGGGGGGGGGGGGGGGGGGCACCCCGGCCGTCGAGTCGTCTTCAGTCCTCTTGGCCTTCCCCCCGATCGGTTGAAAACCGCCCCACAGTGTCTTCACCAGATGCGTGACTGGTGGCGATATCCAGCAGCTCCTTGGTCGTCGCCGGACTCTTCCGACCCAGCTTGTGGACGAGGGACTTGTTCCGAGTCCCCAGTAAGAACGCACTGATGGCGGTCGGCATCGGCGACGTTGGGCAAGGAGTTACACATCTTGAATATGATAGTTTATGCACAATCTTCTATGAAGTCCACTCTTGCAACTTGATATAACACTATAAACAATCTTGATCTTCCATCAACAATCTTTGAAGTCCATTAACTAGTGCTTCGGAATGTAGATGACGATCCATCTCCCCCATGCTTAAACGATGCTCGTCTCGAGCATATAGGAAGTGGAAAAAGAAAAAGCACTAGTTAAACCTTTTATTTCTTCTCCTTGATCATCTGAAACACAAATACTTGATTCCTGGAGATAACAGGGGGCTATTCGCTGATTTATACTTTGTGCCGGTCGGCGCGAATTTGTGCCGATCGGCGCGAACCTGACTTTTCTCTGTTTTCGCCTCAAATTGATCCTTTGCGCTTCAGAAAGTCTTCAGAGGTGTTTTTGTGATGAAAATCTTCGTCTTGAGCAAGATATCTTGATAATTTGTGCATAAAACCATAGAAATAGTGCAATAGCTCGACGAGAAATCATATCATAGGTTGTAGACAAGGATTGGACAACACTAAAAAAAGAAATATGGGTTTACAGGTGGGAATATTCAGCGAAGTTGCACACATTCCAGAGTAGAATAGGCAATGCTGAATATGAATAAGGCTAGAAAATAAGTGATACTTACGCAAACGGAATGGCCAGCTTCTAAGTCTCATACCAAAAGAACACAAACTTGACTCAACTCACCAAATTACATGTTGCAATCTACAGGTTTATCATATAGGTGTAGCATATTTGGCTTTGGTAGGTATGATCAATGCAAGAGAGCAATTTGCAAGGATTAGAGACATAAGACATTATAGTTTTCCAAAAAAAAAATTAGTAAGGACTCAAGCTATGTTGGAGTTTTCTTTTTAGAGAGCAAAGCATGTTGTCATGCAGAACAATTCAATCATATGGGGTCTCGTATCATCAGATCATCTGTCAATAAACACCACCGCTAGAGCAAATAGAGTTCATAGAATTGATGCTTAGTTCAAATTCATTAAAATTCAGCGGGGACAATATATGCAACGAATCATACATGCAAGTTTCAATAACAATAGCGACTTTCATCATATCTCAAGCAAGTTCATCATAAATATGTATTATTCGAAGTGAAAGCTCAAACATATAGGCGGTGATGATACACCAGCTCCTCTAGATAGAGTAGTGACATTTGGTCACCCTAAGGTATCTATTAGGGATATGTCATTGTCATTCTAAATTCTAAGTGGCAAATTAAAAACAACCTTTCGCATGAACAAAACGAGAAGGGTACCACATCATAAAGAAAGCAAAACCAAGTTGATAGCAATGGCGATAGCGCGAATGAGAGAGAATGAGATTAGAGAAGAGAAGGAGCAAAGAGATGTTACCGTCCTTTGTAAATGAAGTTCAGCGTGCTTCCCCCATGCTTAAGATGTTGCTGATTTGCATGACAGAAACTCGATAATAGGGGCAGCATGGGAGTGCCGATCGGCACGCTTCGTCTTTGTAAGATATTCAACTCGTTCTTCTCCTTGTTGCTGCTGTCCCAACACTTCTCTTGTATATACGGCTATTTCTCCATAATTCCTTCAATTTCCCTTTTTTTTAGAGTAACTCTTTCATTCCTGCAAACAATTGAGGCACACATACTACCCCCAAGGGATGGTCGGGAGTAGAAGAATATCTACCAGCTAACAACAACTTTAAAGTTCTACTTGTGTCAATTCGATTCTAGTAGAGAAAAGAAAATAATCCTAATGAGTGTACGTGTGTGCACAAGTGTGGATGCATAAGTTAATTATCACAATGTTAGCAAGCAAGCAAGACCATAATGTTATTCCACAATTTAGTCTAAACACCACGTTCACACAAAATTGCTAAATGAATGTGCGATCAATACAATTCTAGAAACGTCTGTTACTCATTATTCAGTCTTGAAACAATGCTATCAAAGTGAAGAAAAAGTTTTATGGTATCAGCAATGAACATTAATAGCGTAGAAACTAAACAAGAACAATGTTTACACCTAGCTCTAAGCACCATGCTTACAACTAGATTGCTAGCAATCTAAACGAAAGTTTTTTTAACAAACAAAAGTCTAACACCATGTTCATGACTTAGCCATTGCAAAACTCCGATGAGCTAGAGAGATAGCACATTGAAAAAGAGTAGCAACCAACCAATGCAAATGATGCTAAACATAGCTCGGCAAATGAACTATCCAATGTTGTCCAACAAACAAGTATAAACACCATGTTTACACCTAAATGTGCTAAAGAAAGCTCGAGCAAAGCAATTTAGTACTCATTGGAAAGTTCAAAGCAAGCTATTATGAGTAAATTGTGGTTATGATCATGCAAAGTTAGAGGCTCGTGAACATGTTATTGTGACAGCGATGGAATGCTTAGAAAAGCATTTAGGTGTTGTGCCGATCGGCAATGGAGTTGTGCCGACAGGCACAGGGAGGTTTTGGCTCTGAGTGACATGAAAAATGAGTGGTGGGAAGGCTTAGGTAGGCTGAATAAGATGGTTTAAATGCATGCAAGGCGGAAAATTATGCAAATACAAAAAACAAAGCAAGTGCTCACATATTATGCAGGCAGTGGATGATTTTTGCAAACAAAACACATAATGATGATGGTCTAAACATAAAGAGTTAAACTAGACTAATTAGACACAAGTGAATCAATTGAGTTGGTAAAGCTCACATTAAAGCGAAAACTCTAGGTTGCCCTCCTAGCAGCACTAAACATCCACACAAAAGGCTCAAAAACACGGGTTGCCTCCCGAAAAGTGCTTTAGTTATAGTCGAATAGCTAGACTTCTTACATACCTGATTGTCGCGAAGCCATGGTTCTTGGTTGTAAGATCCGATGATATCCATGCAGCTTTGTACTATGCAAACTTCGCGTGGTTGACTCATAGCCCGTCTTTATTGGTGTTGCATATTGCTCAATGTGTGTAAATGATATAATGCTCTTGATTCTTCAATCTTGTTTAACTTCTGATCATTTGCTCATGGATAATTGCTCAAGCTATTTCATTGTTGTCATCTTCATCTCCTTCCTTAATCTGTCATCAATAATCTGCAGCTCCTGTTCTCTCTGAATTTCGTGTAACCAACAGAATGAAACAGGTTCTAAAACCTATACCACAATGTAGGTAGAAAAAGTTTCTTTCCAACGAGTGCTCATACACCTCAAACGGATTCCGTATGAAGGACTTATGAGTTTTTTACTCCAAGGCGCGTGCTATTTTGAAAATCTGACAGCTCGCGCAGCGTCCATGATTAGCACATAAATCCTTGTAGAAACATCCAGATCCAGCCCCGTTTGATGCGTTGGAAAGAAACTTGAAGCTCTATCAGATATAAAAGTTTCATATATTGATCAGCTCGGAGAACTCACAAAATCACCAATGATTTCAGCTTCTTGATCGTTTCTTCGGAGGATCTGATGACTTAATCTTTTCAAGCATTAGAGCACGTGTTGGCTTGTCCTATGACTTGTGAATCTTGATCAATGTTGCACAGTAAGTTATGATGATGTAGTGTAGATGCAACTCCTCAATTCTTGCCCAATGATCCATCAAATCGACGGTGAAGAATTCCGAAGAAATCGCTACTGCTTTTTCTGAACTGACACATTCTCTCTGACTTTTCACCGCAGCAGAAGGAATTCGAGGTTGAAACCTGTGCCATTGCATCGGGGCATCAAATTATCTTTCCAAGCAGTACTCGTGCGTCCTCATCGGACTCCGTATGAGGAGATATGGCCGTTTTTCTGAAGGTATATCAGGCTATCTCGCGATGAATCCGAATTGAATTCAAACCTTCCAAATATTCAAACTCAGTGTTTGGAAAGACTTGAATCCGTGTCAATCATCAAAAGGAAGTCTTTTAATGTTGGAAACCCATAGATCACGTGGATATTGGACTTTAATTCCATATTTGGCTCAAACTTCCAATTGTTTGCATCTTTCGCGCGAAATATCCAAACAGCCTGCGCAACATCTCGTATTTTGGCCATAAATCCTTGTAGGAATCTCAAATGACGTGAGGTTTAACCGTTGGAAAACTAGACTTGATGCTCTTTCACAATATCAAATTTTAGGCCTTCCAATCCTCTGTAAAATTTCCACACCTTCTTTTGTGAGCGGACAGAACATCTCATGATCAAGAATGTATTCATCGTGTCTTCATTCTTTGCAATTGAAATTCTTGATCTTCATGATAAATAGCACTCAATCTTTTCTCCCCTCATCTATTTCTGTGAACAGATAAAATCCTTGCAAAGCATTAGCTAAAAAAAAATTATTGACACTAAGAGCGTACCCTTTTGAGCAGTGTGGTGCCAATCGGCATGGGCGTTGCGCCGATCGGCACTAGCGAGTCTTCACATCGAGAGGGACTCCATAGCACATGATGGGCCACTAACAAAGTTAGCACCTATTTGCTGTGAAGCAAGAGAGTCGATGAAGAGCGGAATCGTCGATGTCGGCGTC